>MU226229.1:1364052-1389863 GCA_018584345.1 Thuja plicata
TCAAAACATTTGAGAGTCTAACCAGTCAAAAACTTGTGATAAAGTCCAGAAAGAACTGATGAACCATGGGTAGATGTTTGTGACATATTTTGCTAATATTATACATATAGTGTAGTATTTCATAAAATCATCAGAATCTATGTTCTAATATATGGATATTTAATTTGATTAAGCCTGTTGCATGAATATTTCCGTATCATAACTAACTTGACAGTAGAGAAAGTGGCTGGAGAGTGGTCGACAGCATTCAAGGAGGACTGTTGAGGACCAGCTACAGCAGAGTAATCATTACAACACCAGGAAACATGGCTGCTATAATGGAGACATTATTCCAGGGCATGGGGATGTAGTGTGCCTATGTTCCCTCTACGCTTCATTATGTTGAATTGGTCACCTGAGCTTTACTACCCACGCCGCGGGCTGTTGCTTTTCCATCTTCTTCTCCGGCATGTCTTCAGCAAGATAGTTTATTTTCTATTTTTGTAATAAATGTTTGATCCTCTATATATAGGGATTGGACCGATAGTTTGAGGTTAGCTAGAACAAAATAGAGACAAAAGTATTTGGAAGAAAATTGATAAACAATCTATTTCAAGTTCCACGTATTGTTTCTATATAATGAGTTTTTGAAATGCAATGAAATAGTTCTTGGTTTACATTTTGTGTTCATAGTTTAGCATAAACCGACCAAGGGGGCCCACTTGGGAGGTGGAATAGGTTAGAATAGAATAGATTTTATTTCCATCATTTCTAGTATTTCAGATAGAAGTTACAATTTCTTCCTGCAGCATCACAACTTGTGAGTGTTCCTGCAACATCTGCAAGAATAGTTATAATGGATGTTTTAGGTTGAAATCATAGGTTTTGGTAGAGTTTCAATTTATAGAATTCATTCCAGTAAGAAGATAAATGTATTCTTTTCCTACAGCACTAATGTAGGTTTCTTTTATGCATTTTTACCTTCGTGCAGCATAAGCAGAATGACTCCTTAAGGAACCTAGTGCACATATCGTGCTGACCATTTCAAGTATACATCCCTGGGTTGACAAGTTAAATGCACCTCATAACGGGAAAAGTAATCTTTAGTTTGAATGAACCATTCCTAAGAAAGGCCTTGAGCATGATTATTATACACCTATTGTGAGGCGGTTCAAAGGTTATGATAATATATGTATGAATAATCAAACCATATCAAGTTGACATGAATGAAAATACAATACATTAATTGATTTAATGTCTTGCATTCACTTTTGCAGCTAGGTGATCATCAACTTATCATCTTCAAACATTCAATCAGTTATAGTTCATCACTTAACTGTGATTTTGTGCTTGCTAATGTTGTATGCATCTTCCCTCACTTGCTGTTGTTGTTTGGGTTATGAGGATCTGCATGCTTCCTCTCTTTATGCACTAATTTGGGAGCAATTTTTCTTGTTTTTCCTCCATAGGAGGTGGAGCCATAGATTGTATAATTCTCTGCTATCTTGTTGTATCTGATTTCTATTTCACTGGAGTATATTGAAGTTGATATTTCTCCAAAGCACTGAAATGTTGTCTTAATCATGTTGTTTTGATATGGGGTCGTGGCTTGTTGTTCTAATTTATTGGAACCTTGGGAGCCCACTCTTGGATGAATCCTCGCTGTTTATATATACATATTTCTTAATATGTATCATATTTTCTTATGTTGGAATACATATGGAAAATGCATCTTTTTCTTTGTGCAATATGTAAATGCAGTTTTTCCTTGAGATTCATATGTTGTCCTACCTGTGTCTGCATATTTTTTTCTTATATTCATTGCATGTATTTAATTTGTATAGATCCATATGTTGGAAATAATGGTAAGTATGTACTGATAGGGAAGGGGTGAATTAGTACCTCTAAAATTTTTAGTTAATTAACCTTTAACCTTATGTAATCAAATCTTTGCTTTACCGATCATATCTATTGTTCTTTCTTTATGCATGTGATATCAATTCATAATATTAATTGTATGTAGACATTCATAGAAACATTCATGAAAGCAATAATACATAACACAAGATCTGGTAATGCAGAAAACCCCTATTAAAAGGTAAAAACTATGGTGGGGATGGCACCCACAAAAACTTCACTTCTGATTATCTACCCTGTTAGGAGTATTATGTGGAGACTGGTTAAGGTCTACTTTTCTAAGAGCTCTAGGAACACTATTTAGTGTGCACTTGGTTAAGAGATTTACAATAGGATTGTTAAATCCACCTTTCTTGAAAGGATTTCTTTTATTTTCTGCACTTGTTAGAATGTAGACAAAAATACTCATTGACCTGAGTGTATGCAATATACAATTTCTGATTACAGATCCAATAAATATTACATGTACAATGTATCACCTAATGTGACTGATTAATACCTCTGTTTCTCGGTAGCCTTGATTCTTGGTTCTTGATAACCAAATTCATCTTTTGTTGTTCTGCTTCTTGAAACTGCTAGTCTGATCCATAGATGTGCTCCTTGGCTACATTCATCCTCACATCTCTCTCGAATGAATGATTACACATCTATTTATACAATATATTTGACCGTGAAACAAACTTAACTCTATGATCAAAGGTTTACAACTTGACCTTGATCTCCTAGTTTGCATGTTTTTAATCAGTTAGACTGATTAAAACAATCACAATTATGTTTCTTTTTCCTCAAGAAATGGTTTTAAAAAAAATTATAAATTATAAATATAAAGCATAACTATTTTATCTGACGTGGAAGTTATATCCACTTTTCTCGGGATGTAACTATTTGGTGTCTGATGCTCACTTTGCTCTAAAATTAGTTTGTCTGTCTTTTGGTGTTCCTTTGTTGAAATGTCTATCAGGTTCCCTTACTCTGTTAGGTTCCTCTATTTCTTCTCTTTTGGTTTATATTGTAACCTGCTTGTCGGGTTCCTCTGTATCATGTTCGGGTTGCACTTTTGGTTTACACTGTAAAACTTGTGTTGTTGGGTTTCTCTTTACTTAGCACTTTGGGTCTGAACTGAAACCTATCTTTTGGTGTAGTGTATTCGATGGTTCAAACAAATATTTCTCTTCGCATACTAATGACAAAATATATGTCATCACCATATGCAAAAAAATCATACCTCTTGTTGTTTTGAACCTTGAAGATGCAGGGATATGCTTGAGACATGCACCATTGTTGTTGTGTGCCTGGAATGTGCCCATATTTAATTCTGAGATTCATAATGTTGAGTTGTGATGATTTTGTAGAATGTATCATATGCATCATGTGCTTTCTGCACATGCAAATTTTTGAGTTATTCATAGCACACTTGCTATTTTTGAAATGTGAAAAGAAGATGTGTTGGGGATGCATGTGTGATCTCCATCTGCAATGTTGCTCCATTATATGATTTGACAATGCTCCTTTTAGATGTAAAGACATGTTTCAAAAATATTTTGGTACCATACATCTCTATTGATGCTCTACTTATATTTGATGAAGACATGCAATAAATGTAAACTTGTCCTATTTTGCGCTGTCCTTTTTCTGTATGCAATAAAAAACATACTTCCCTTTTGTCCCAACTTTGATAGACTCTCATTCTTTATGAGCACATGCTAAAATGTAACTTGTTGTCCACATGTGTCTCCATACACCATTGATGTTGCATCAAGATCCTGATTAAAATGATGTCCTTATATACCATTATACCATTTTTCCTTCTTGTATCCTGAATGCTCCATGGCTATTGCTACTTTAATGACTATTTTCTCCTTCTGGATCAGTGCTCCTCCTTTGGGTTGTGGGGATAATCAAAAACTCTATTTTTGATGGAGCTTCTAATAACCCTCACAACTTCAATGTGGGGTACTAAGAGGGCTTAGCACCTGATCATGGGTGTTCTTATTCTTTCATGTGGGTTTTGTCAAGGGGCTTTGAGGGCTTCCTGACAGTGCCCACATTACATAGAAACACCATCCATTGTACTTCTGGATAATACAACATAAGTGTTTTTTTCTTTGCAAATTGGTGCTCCCCAAAGGTGGATTTTAGAGAGCTTCCCCTTGGGGAGTCCAATTTGTGATGAAAATTGCATTTATTGCAATTTAAATGCAATGCCACAACTTCTTTTGCTCCTGCATGTGGAACAAACAAGTCAGTAAAAAAAATGGCACTCTTCTTCTTGCTACATTTTTGTGAGTGTGCACATGCCTGGATCATGGTCCCCTTCTTTTTATGTATGGTTGATTACATACATGAATAACTGTATGTGTAGATATATAATTGGTTATCATATATTTCTTGGATCCATTAGATCTAACCTATCTCTATCCTTTTTCAGGTTCTGGATCAAATAGGAGCATACTGGAGTCACACCCGAGTCAACACCTCTTCCTCTCTTTAGGAAATGTCTAGTACCCTATTATTTATGTCATTTACTTTATGTATGTATGTAGTTAGCCATAGATATTTAGGAGTTGACTATGCTCATGGCCTGTGTGAGCTCTGATAAATGCTTTCCTTTCCATCTGTACATATTTGTCATTTATGCTCAAAATATGAATATGATTCCAATATATATACCATTTCATTCATTGGATACATTAGTTTCATTCTTTTCTTTTCATGTATTTTCTAATTTTAGTTCAAGAAATGAACACAAATTTAATCCATATCACTAATAATGTGCAAAGTAGGTAATCTTAGAAATTCACCTAGTAAGTAGGCTAACAATCTTAACCAATTGAATGAACATAAAAATTGGGTAACATTTCTGGTGATCTCAGCTGAGTGCTTCCCTTCTTAGTACCCTTTTGATCAGTTGCCTTCATTATCCATTGGGCATAGAGTCCTCTAGCTTCCATAACTGAAACTTGGCTCAAAACTTTAAAAACAATAGCTTCTTCTGAAACAAAACAACTAAATGCCTAAGCATAGTGGCATTATTCTGAGGGACTCAATCATGTGAGTATGAATGGTTTGTATCAGTGGGCTCTCAACTCACTAATACCAATCATTGATTCTTTCTTGACAGAGCTTGAATAATGTCCAAAATCAATGCATCTCTGGATTATTCCTAACAATAGAAATCCATAAATAACAATTGAAACTGAAACAAACTTGTGCTACAACACTTAGGGAACATAGAAAACTGGAACTGAAACAACTAACTACTAATGTATAGGGGTATTAATTTATCCTCAGTAGCATGACTTGAGGTGAATCCCATTCACAGGTATGGGCAAGTATTCTCCCTCCATGGTAGATAACTATAAGGCATTGTGGGCTTTACATTTTGTGACCATGAAGGGCCCACTCCAGATTGCATCAAACTTGGTGTGCCTCATAGGTTTACTCTTCAACTCATCCCACTTAAGGACCAAATCTCCCTCCTTGAAAAACCTAGGCATGGAACTCTTGTCAAAGGATTTCTTCATTTGAGCATGATGGTTTTCTAGGTTTTCTAATGCTAGTTTTCTTGCTTCCTCAAGCTACATTAATTCAATAAGTCTAACTTGCATGGAATCCTCTTGTATTAGTTCAATTTCCTTAATAAAATTAAGAGTGGGTAATTCAAAAGAAATAGGAACTCTAGATTCCCTTCCATAAACTATCAAGTATGGAGAGTTATTCATGGATCTCTTGGGGGTTATCCTATCTGTCCACAAGGTCAGCTTCAACTTACTATGCTAATCTCTCTGGTTCCCCTCAATAGTCCTCCTGATGATCTTGATCAGGTTTTTATTTGTTGATTCTTCTTGACCATTACCCTGAGGGTAATAGTTGGATGAAGTATTCAGCATAATGTTGTGATTCAATGCCCATTCTAAAATCTTCAATCCTAGGAAGCCTAGGGCATTATCTGATAGATTAGAGTCAGGTGTGTCGAGTCTTTCTACCATGTCTTGGTAGAAGTGAAGGACAAAACCTACAGTTGCATCTTTCAGTGCTACGACCTCTATCCACTTAGTGAAGTAATCTATGGCCATGATTATCCATTTGTGACTAGTACTAGAGGTTGGGTTGATGGGGCCAATGAAATCCAACCTCCATTTCATGAAGGGTTGCTCCACCTTGATAGGATGCAATGACATGGCTGCCAGCTTATGTTTGCCTGTAAATAAAAATCAATTCTTACATTTTCTTACCCAAGCAAAGGCATCCTTATGAAGATTGGTCCATTAATACCCTTCTCTCATCACTTTTAGAGAAGTAGTTCTTGCTGCAAAATGGCCTCCAGATGATCTATCGTGGAATTCTTCAAGAATTTTGTCCATCTAATCTAGCTCAACACGCCTTAGCAAAACACCATTATAGTCTTTTCTATACAAAACACCATCCAAAATGACAAAAGGAATGGCTTGAAGCTAGAAATAACTTCTCTTGGCTCTGTCAAGGCCTTAGGTAACTTGCCATTCAGGAGGTAGTGCTTCATTTCTACTGTCCAACTTATAGGGCCTGCATTATGATTTATTAGGAAAATATCTTCTTCTTGCTGATTGTTTTCATCTTTTCCTTCTTCCATTTTTTCACATAATCCTTTTCCTCTTATCAACTTAGTGAATTTTATTTGAACATCATATCCATTACTTTAGTAATCCAACCAGCTCTTTTATGGTTCAAATTTTTGTTCAAAAGGAAATCTTTAATGCAGGGATGGGAAACCATAAGATAAACTACATTATTTGAAATAAAATGCCTAAAATTTTTCAAACTCCTTACCATTTCTAGGACATGCTTCTCCATGGAGGTGTAGTTCAACTCATGCCCATCCAATCCTTGGCTGTAGAAAGCCACGATTTGCTCATGTTTATCATCATTTTGTTGAACTAGTATAGCAGATATGGTGGCAGTATTCCCAAATGCATAAGAATGAAGTCTTTTGAAAAAATTGGGTTTACCAGAGCAGGAGAAGATGCTATTTCCTCCTTTACCTCTTCAAAACACCTTTTACATTCACTTTTCCAATGGAAGGATGCATTCTTTTTTAGCATTTGTGTCATCGGTTTTAGCAATGTTGCAATATTTGGAATGAATCTCCTCAAGAAATTGACTCTCCCCAAGAAACTTTGTAGCCCCTTCTTGTGTGCTGGTAATGGCAGCGCTAGGATTGCACTTACCCTTTTAGGGTCAATAATTTGTACCCTCTTTGGAAAAAATATGTCCTAGGAGTTTACCTTCATGGATAAAAAAGATGCACTTCTTGGGTTCAATGAGACTCCAAATTCTCTGCATCTTTCAAATATCTGCTTCAAATGAACCAAGTGATCATTAGTATTCTTTGAAAAATAGTTATGTAATCTAGATAATCTAGGAAAAACTTATACATTAAGCAAAAAATGTCATCTCCATGGATTTTTGGAAGGTTGCACCAGCATTAGATTATCCAAAAGACATCTTTATGTATGTCATAGTGCCCCATTTAGTTGTAAAGGTTGTTTTGTACTTATCCTCCTCTTTTACCAGGATCTGATTATATTTGGAAAAACCATATAACAATGAAAATCTATTAGATCCTGATACCAACTATAGTATTTTTTTTGTAGAGGGAAATGGATGGTGATCCTTCAGTGAGCGTTGGTTAAGATCTCTAAAATCCACACACAACCGGATCTCACCATTCTTCTTCTTGACATGCACCAAGTTAGAAACCTATGAAGTATGCTTGATTGGAAATATATTGTTAGCCTCAATCATATTTCTCAGCTTAGTTTTCATTAGCCCTTCTAACTTAGGGATTATAGGACTTTATTTCTTTCTTATGAGCTTAGCACTAGGTTCAAGCTCAATGGTGTGCTGGGATAAATGAGGATTAAATCCTTTCAAATCATGTTACTCGCAGGCAAATACATCACTGAATTATTGGCATAATAAAACACAATATTGTTGTTCAGGCTGTGTACATACCTTTCCAATCTTTAGGAACTTATCCCAGAGTATTTCAACCAGTTGGTAGTGTTCCTCTTTCACTTCCATGCTTTCCTTTTCTCCCCTAAGCTGATCGTCAGAGTTAAAAATAGACTCAAGAGTGACCAACCCTTTGGGAAATTTGTTAGTTTTTAACTGCAACATGTGATCATTGTATTGATGGGAATATTTACTTTGATTAGCATTATAAAATTCAGCCTCTTCCATCAAAAAATTTAAGATCTATTCACCACTTTCAAAGATCTGCCAGCTTACCTGATTATCTGGGACTGAAGGTCTTACAAGGATCTTCACATACTGTTGTATCTCAGTGTTCTTAATCTCCTTAGGAATATCATATTCAACTCCCATAGAAACCATCTTGTCTTCTTTCTTGCTCTGATTTCTTGGAACAATGATTAGATTAAAAACATTGAAGTCTTCAATTAGGTCCCAAACTCTGTGCTTATACATTTTGATCACATCATTTTTGGTGAGGTTAGTATTAAGAATTTGATTAACTATTAGCTCATTGTCACCAAAGACTTGCAAACACTTGATACCCTTCTTTCTGGCCCACTCTAAACCATGAATTAAAGCCTCATATTCTATTGTATTATTAGTGAAACTAAAGGAAAATTTCACAATAGATTAATACCTTTGCCTTTTTGGTGAAATTAGTACAGCCCCTCCTCCAGCACCGATCTTTCTTCTGGCACCATCAAAGAACAACTGCCATAGGTCATGTTCTAGATCCTCTTTCTTCATCAAATTTGGGATCACTGCATTTTTTTCATGAATGATATATATCCCTATTCCTGACACCTCCATGTTCCTAAAGGGATCATCCTATGGGTTCTCCTTAGCCCACTCATCCAAGGCAATGTTTGGGATATTCTCAGTAGTGGTATGCGGTTATGTGACAACAAGTTCTTTCTCATGGAATGTTAGTTTTTCATTGATGGGGCTAGGTGTGTAGGGCTCCACGTGATATTTTTCAAAGGTTTCTAACTTGATTCTGACCTTTGTACCATACCTGGTTCTGAAATATAAGTGGGACCAATCTAAAGAAAGATACCCACCCAACTTGGTAGTAAAGTCTCTGCTAAGGAGAATGGAAAAGTAGGGTGGTAGGTCAATAACATATACATCTTGAGGGATCGAGAAGTTAGGACACTCATGCAAGGTGAGGCTTAGGTCCTTGATGACTCCAACTATACTGACTGATGATCCATCTAATTGGACAACAAGCTTACCTAGAGGCTCATAGGATAACCCTAAGGTGTCAGCCAATTGCTTAGGTATAACTAAGCTTCTGGCTCCTGAGTCAATCATACAGTTATACACTAGAAATTTTCCAATAAAAAGAGTGACATAGAAAGGAGGAGGCTTGACCTATGGAGTCTATTGATTACTTGTTGGCTACAAGCTAGCTTTTACACCTAGTTGATTTTTTTGAGGCACATCAAAGATCAGAACCCTAGGTTTCTCTGAAACATCCTTTTCAATCAATGCAATCTTAGACAAAGCATCAAGCATTAATTCTTTTTACCTAGGGATGGCTAAATTATCTAGCATGGGTACACTTATTGAAGTTTTCTTCATTTGTTACACAATATTGAAGGAACCCAAGTTTACCTTTGGTTGTCCCTTTTTTATAGAAACCTATAGTTGTGTTGGTGTAGGTTGTGCCACTATCTTTGCAAGATCCTTAGCTAGTATAGGTTGTCCCCACAGCCAAATCTGAATAACCTCAAGCTATGGAACCACAACCAGGGCATGATGATCAGTTGAAACTAGTTGCTCTACATCCAATGCCTTCTTCTTTGACCTTGTGTTAGCTAAAACCAAGATATATCTCCAATTGTCATTGTGGGGAAAATTAACTCCACAAAACTCCTCACTTTGCCAATTCATGAGAGCCACATCAGGTACACTATGCTCACTTGGTCCTATTGGCTGATTTTTCTGAATCTGAGGCTCTTTGTGGCCCTTCTTGTAGAATCGTGACATTGTTCTGCATCATAAGGGTTTGGCCAAATCCATTGGGACAAATTCCTTGAATGTGCTATCGGTTGCATGGACGATTCCACTCATAATCTTGTGCTAGATTTATCTGTGCTACTCGAACAAAGTTCCCTAGAAGAAATATGAATGTTTGGGTTGTAGCACTAGTTGGCTCTTTGATTATAGTTTCTTGCTTGGCCTTGCTGGCCTGACTGATAAGGGGGTCTATTTTGTTGGTACTCAGCCTGATACGGGGCTTGGTAGGGTTGTTGATAAGGTAAAGTTTTGTAAGGTCTTTTTAATCTCCTTCAGCTCTTGGGACTGGTCTATAACTAGACTAGTGGCTTGTTGGGAAAGAGCTGGGATAGGTGGAATAGATGCCAAGGTTGGGGTTGCTTTAGGAACAAGTTGCAATTATGGAAAGAAGGGCATTCAAGGCCTTGGGGCTATTTTTCTAGCCTATATGATACTATTCTCGACTCTTATGGAAATATCAAAGGCTTCTTGTAAGTTGTTTCCTCCTATAGAATGAATCATCACAGAGATGTCACAGTTAAGTACCCTCAAATAATACAGAAAATCATGTTGGTTTGAAGGCCTAACTACTACTGGAATTATGTTCCATGTCCTTTGGAACCTAAAATTGAAGTCCATCATATGCTCCTAGGGTAACCTCTTTATGGTAGTCAAATTATCTACCAAAGAAACATGGTTAGATTTATCTTCAAAATGGGTAGTCAAGGCAACACCTAGATCGTCCCAAGTTGCTATAGAGTTAACTACTAAACCCCTAAACCATTACAAAGCTTTTACCTTAAGCGATGCTTCTAGCAACCTAACAGCTACATCATCATGGGTGATGTGATAAAGACCACAGAGGGATGAAACATCTCTTATATGTTCAACGAATGAGGTTTGATCCTCTCTAGTAAAGGGCAAGCTTTTAAGAGATTACATGGGTATGTTATTATGTTGCTGTAAATTCAGAGGGCTACCTTGGTTAAAAGCCACAAAAGGCTTATTTCTTGCCATAGGTGGATTTGGGAGAACTTGAACTGCTGGGAGCACTTTGGATAATAGAGGTAGTGGTGGAATAACAAGTCTGCTTTCAGGGATATGACTAGAAATAGTAGTCTGAGATGCACTAGGTCAGGATTGAGTGCTCTTGGCTTCCTTTTCCCTCTTCTTAGATGGAGGTAGTTATGTGTATTTAAAAGGATTCTTGCTTTGCCTAGTTGGTATCCCATTCATGTGCTAACAATACCGATCTGCATAAAACAAGAGTAGAGTCACCAAGTATGATATCTCATAAATCATAATAATAACATAGCTACTTCTCATACCAAAAAAAAACTCATATGAAAATTTCTAGAATACTAGCTCAAAAGAGTCTTGTCCCACTGGGCATGCCAAAAACCGTTGTCACTAAGGATTGCACCCACAATAGCTAAGTGTGAAACCTAGAAATCCTGTGAAACATGGGAGTAATTTCAAGTTGTGGGGAACCTGTAATGAAATTAGATCTTTGGATTAAGGGTCATCTTCCCTTGAGTCACCTTAAAAATGAACTAAACCTTGGAGGAAAGAGGAGAGAAATGCAGAACTTGAAATAACTGAAATTAAAACTAAGGCAATTCAACAAACTTTAAGGATCCTCATATTGAAGATATACTCACAATGAAACATGAAATATGAATTTATAACTCACAAATTGATCCCATTGTTATGATATTCCTTGAAATAAAGAGGTACTATCTAATAAAAGGAAGGGAAAGAGCTTCCACAACCTAAAACTCAAATGTACACAGATTAGGACTGAGAATAACAAAACACCTTCTGAATACCTAATTTGGACAATCATGCAAAGTAAAGGATACAAACTAATCACAATAACTTTGACACAAAATCTAATAATAAAACTCAAAAATAAATAGGAACAAGAAGGACTACTATTGTATATTCAGTAAAAAGGGGACCAATTACAATCTGTATCACCAGAGCTACAAACATTCAAATCTCAGGGTGAGATAGAATGGAAGAACTGCCTCAATCACAAAATATGAGAGGTATAAATAGGTGAGAACCCCCAAATCAGTATTTCCGAGGAATCTGGAAATCACCATGCCTAACTCCACCAAATCTGGGACTCGGATCACTGGAATAAGTAATATCTATGAAGAATCTGCATTTAAAGTGCACAAAACATGCTTCTCATATCTGAATGTCAGGTCCCTAGATTTGTAGGTGGTGAAAAAGAGAAATTCAGAATCATCCCTTAAAAGGCCTTCCCATTTCAAATCAAATCTAACCTACCCCCAAATCATTCTTGGTAGGTGATATTTTCCAAAATGATTTATAATTGCATCATTGGTTAAATATTTACAATGAGAAAGGCAAGATTTACATTAAATCTTATTCAAAAATGACTCCCTTAATATAAACCATAGCCCCAATATATCAAATTTACAATGACACCTAGGATTTGGGGAATATTACATTTCCTTTTGCCTCTAAATAGCTCATTAAAGAATTTCATAAAAGATTATTTGCTATAAAATATCCCTCCTTATTATATGTTATGAAAACATATTCTTGTTAAAACTTACCATATATTTTAAACATGCCTCCTTTTCTATATGTTTAAACATTAAAATATGCCCAACTTATATATTTCAAAACTGTATTGCAATCACCATTACCACTTTTCATATTGTAAGATGAAAACGCGGGTTTTGATGCTCTAGCTGTCACCTTGAATGGAAGAAAACAACATTTTGGGAAAGTTTTTGTTTTGGATCGGCTTTCTTGGCTTTGCTGGAGTTTGACAGAAATATTAGTCAATGGTAGGTCTTTCATTCATTGTCTTACCTTCATTTATTTCATGGCTTTGAATGAAAATTGTGCTTTGATTTCTACATTTCTTCATCTCATCGAGTTGCCTCTATTATGTGACTTGCATCTTTGGATTGCTAGGGCATTGTGTATGTTTCAAATTTATTTCTGTTTGTGTCTCCATGAGATGTGGAGCCATGACCTATCATTGGTGTTTGTGTCTTGATGGAAACATATATGATAAACATATTACCTTGTTATCTTCATGGCCGCGGGCTATTTTTCATTGATTTATGATGTCATCTCTATTTTTGACTCCATAGCATGGAGTGTAACCATGATGTGCTTGTATTGTAGTCTCTTTTTTATTTACATAGATGTATATATGATCCCAATGTTGATGTTTCATTACCTTGAATGGTGCTATTCCTTTGAGATTCATATATTAAAGATGCTCACACTTGGAAGAATCTGGCTCGTGGTGGTTAGGGCATCATTCTACTTTTACTTCTATTTTAGGCTCCATAGGGAGTGATGTAGCTACACGTGGTTAGGGCATCATTCTTCTTTTACTTCTATTTTAGGCTCCGTAGGGAGTGATGTAGCTACACCTTAACTGTGATTTCATCTTTTCTAATTTTGTATGCATCTTCCCTCACTTGGTGTTTGTTGTTTGGGTTATGAGGATATGCATGTTTCCTTTCTTTTTGCACTAATTTTGGAGCAATTTTTCTTGTTTTTCCTCCATAGGAGGTGGAGCCATAGATTGTATTACTCCCTGATAGCTTTTTGTATCTGGTTGTTGTTTCACCGGAGTAGATTGAAGTTGTTGATATTTCTCCAAAGCACTAAAATGTTGTCTTAATCATGTTGTTTTGATATGGGGCCGTGGCTTGCTATTCTAATTTCTTGGAACCTTGGGAATCCACTCTTGGATGCATCCTTTCTTTTTATATATGCAGATTTATTAATATGTATTATATCTTCTCATGTTGGAATACCTATGGAAAAGGCAGCTTTGTCTTTGTGCAATATGAAAATGCAGTTTTGTCTTGAGATTCATATGTTGTCCTACCTATGTCTGCATAATTTTTTCTTATTATCATTGCATGTATTTGATTTGTATAGATCCATATGCAAAACATAATAAATTTTGTTGTTTTGAACCTTGAAGATGAAGGGATATGCTTGAGACATGCACCATTGTTGTTGTGTGCCTGGAATGTGCCCATCGTTAATGCTGAGATCCATAATGTTGAGTAGTGGTGATTTTTTAGAATGTATCATATGAATCATGTACTTGTTGCACATGCAGATTTTTGAGTTATTCACAACATACTTGTAGTTTTTGAAATGTGAAAAGAAGATGTGTTGGGGATGCATGTGTGATCTTCATCTATAATGTTGCTCCATTATATGATTTGACAGTGCTCCTTTTAGTTGTAAAGACATGTTTAAGCAATACTGTGGTACCATACATCTTTGTTGATGCTCTACTTATATTTGATGAAGACATGCAATAAATGTAAACTTGTCCTATTTTTCATTGTCCTTTCTGTGTATGCAACAAAATCATACTTCCTTTTTGTCCCATCTTTGATCAACTCTCATGCTTAATGAAAACATGCTAAAATGTAACTTGTTGTCCACCCGTGTCTCCATACACCATTGATATTGCATCATGATCCTGATTAAAATGACGTCCTTATATACCATTATACTATTTTGTCCTTCTTGTATCCTGAATGCTCCATTGCTACTACTACTTGTATACCATTATACTATTTTCTCCTTCTGGACCAGTGATCCTCCTTGGGGTTGTGGGGATAATCAGAAACTCTATTTTTTATGTAGCTTCTGATAACCCTCATAGCTTCAATGTGGGGTACTAAGAGGGCTTGGCACATGATCATGGGTGTTATTGTCTTTTCATGTGGGTTTTGTCAAGGGGCTTTGAGGGCTTCCTGATAGTGCCCACATTACAAAGCAACACCATCCATTGTACTTCTGGAGAATACAACATAAGTGTTTTTTGCTTTTCAAATTGGTGCTCCCCAAAGATGGCTTTTTGAGAGCTGTCCCTTGGGGAGTCCAATTTGCAATGCAAATTTCATTTATTAAAATTTAATTGCAATGTCACAGCTTGTTCTATTCCTACACATGGAACAAACAAGTGAGTCAAAAAAATGGTACTCCTCTTCTTCTTGCAGCATTTTTGTGAGTGTGCACATGCGTGGAGCATGGTCCCCTTCTTCTGATGTATGGTTGATTACATGCATACATAAATGTCGATGTAGATAGATAATTGGTTATCATGCATTTCTTAGATCCATTGGATCTAACCTATCTCTCCGCTTTTGCAGGTTCTGGATCAAATAGGAGCATACTGGAATCACACCCAGGTCAACACCTCTTCCTCTGTTTAGGCAATGTCTAGTACCCTGTTATTTATGTTCATTTTATTTATGTATGTATGTAGTTAGCTGTAGATCTTTAGGACTTGGTTATGCTCACAGCCTATGTGAGCTTTGATAAATGCTTTACTTTCCTTCTGCACATATTTGTCATTTATGCTCAAAATTTGAATATGATTCCAATATATATACCATTTCATTCATTGGATAGCTTAGTTTCATTCTTTTATTTTCATGTATTTTCCAATTTTAGCTCAATAAATGAACACAAATTTAATCCAGATCACTAATAATGTGCAAACTAGGTTATCTTAGCAATTCACCTAGTAAGTAGGCTAACAATCTTAACCAATTGAATGAACATAAAAATTGGGTAACAAGTAAATTACCCCAATAGGCTCAAATATGGATTCAAACACTAATCCTGAGAAAGTTATCTTTCATTAAAGAGAAGTTGACTTGAAAAGTGAAAGTGATTGCAAACTAGGAAATGTAAATGCAATGAAATAAAAGTGCACTTGGAAGATAATGAAGACTTTCTTTTTTGGTTGCTGATTTTTTGGTTGTCAGAGTCCCAAAACTGGTTGTAACTCTAGATTTGAACTCTGCATTCTGTTCTATAAATTTTGGGATGAACAAGAGGGTACATAATGGCTGAAACATTTTGTACCTAGTTATAGAGTGGATGGAACATTATGTACCCTAGTTTTTGGGCTCACATTTTATCAGAAGCTTTATTAGGGTTTGCACTATCCATATTTGAAACTATAGGTCTATAGCTGATTCTCGCACACAAACAAATGGGGAAAAAGTTGTCTAAATGGATTTGCCTTGGTCAAACCCCTTTTTATGAATCAACCTTGACATATGAAATTAAATTTCATAAATGTAAAGCATGTATTGTAAACAGAAAGGTAAATTATCATTTTAGTGTGCTTACCCTCATGAACATATGTATATATCGCTCAAATTCATCTAGAATTCTTGTAGATGTTGACCATGTGAATGTAATGTAGAATCAAGGATGTCTTCACACATGCATGGATCTATGAATGTCACTTCTAGATCTTGATAGTTGATATGTTTGATAACACTTGCAATAATGGAGAGAGAGAGAGATGAATGAATGACTGACTGACTGACTGAATGAATGAATGATTTAATGAATGAGGAGAATTTAGATGGATATTATTTATTTTTTGAGAGCTCTACTAATTTTCCACCATGGGATAGAAAATATTTCTCCAACCTGAATAAGATTGCTTTGATGGATTTGAAGAGGAACGCCTTGGCTTGAGATCTTGATTTCACCATGAATGCTTGAATGCACTTGAAAACTTGATCATAAATGCTTGCACTTGATCGCTTGAGAGTACTTTTCAAATGAAAAATTAGGAGAGATACAGGGTTTATATACTTTATCTATCATTTCAGGATTCAAAATTGAGCCAGGCCAACCATGGAGAGAGAATTTCCTCTGAAACCTTAATATAGGGCCTTGGGCCCAATTTGAGCCCATTTCCAAGGGTACATAATGGCTAGAACATTATGTACTTAGGTAGAAAATGTTTTAGCTAGTATGTACCCTGGAAAATGTTCCAAATTGGGGTCAGGGCATCAGGACGATGAGAAAAGGCCAGAATTAGTTACAGGTTGTTGAGATCAATCATAACTGACAAAATACCTCAAAATCACCAAAGTGGAGGCTATAGGTCTTGATAGAAAAAACAATAATGGGTGCTAAATTTTAAGACTGTACATTTAGCCCCCACTTTAGTGGGAGTATGAGACAATATCAAGCTCACGGTAAAGTAGATCAGTGCACATTAAAGATCCTATTAAGGTCAAGGAGACAAAGAAAAATCAAGCCCCCAAGTGACTTAAGTCTTTATCAAATCCAAAAACAAGATAAGAGAGGCATTTCTCGAAAGAGAGAGAGGAAAGAAAGGGAGCATGACCACTAGCCTAGTAAGGTATCGCATCACTATGGATCAAGGAAAAAGAGAATCGCTGCAAAATATGGAGTTGAAGGTCTGACAAGTTATGTTATGCTAGTTAACCCATCAAAGGGTATCAGTCCTTCAAGAAAGCATTGTCTCTGTTAAGGGATCCAGAAAAGATATCAAGCCTAAGGAAAACATTGTCTCCAAAGGAATCAAGAAAAAGGAGGATCGATCCTTAAGGAAAGCATTGTCTTCATTAAGGGATCCATTGAGTAGTGAATAGGAGCATAAAAGAAATGAACATAAGGAAATCATTGTCCCCTTAGCCATTTGAATCAATGATTGTGTGTGTGTGTGTGTGTGTGTGTGTGTGTGTAAATTGTGAAACAAGGAGCATAATGCATGCCCCCACATTAAAGTGATTGCAAATGCCTTACTGGGATCAATGGCTTTAACAAAGCATAGATGCACCAAACAAGAGACATTTCCTCTATGATATGACCCCCAAAAAGGACAAACCTAGGGAAATAAAACACATGACAAAAGAGAGCATGGAAGGGATCTACTAACTCAGGGGTCAGTACAACAATATTATAATCCATGATTTATTATATCAAAATGAAATTTTATCATTCCTCAAATGTAGAATAACTACAAGCACAATGGAAGAATACCATGTAAGAGTCACAAAGAAGAGTCTTTTTGGAATGAAATCACAAATACCAAAAGGAATAGGTAGCTACATTTTTGCATCATCCCCAATCAGAAAACAAAAAGGCACATTTATAAACAGTGGCACATGCATGACATAAAATGTAATGACATATAGAAGAAATAGATACAAATATAGGAATGCCACGACAAGTTGATTCCTTTATTATCTTACACCAATGAAGCAACACGGGTAGTCTAAATAAATATGAACAAAACATATAAAAAGAAACACATCACAAGGGAAGCACATCACAACAAATAAGCAAACAAAAAAATCCACCACACAAGAGGATCTAGTCAAGCATATTGCCTGCCCCCGTCTCGATATGTAGTGTTTAGGGAAGGTGGGAAACACATAAGAGGAGAAACATAAAGTAAAATAGATGGAACAATATCCAACTCAAAACAAGGACCATGTTATAAATATGGGTCAATTTTTTTGTCACTAGGACTAAGAGAAAATTATTTTGCAAATCTAGTTGGTAAATCATGATTAACATGAATAATCTCATATATATAATCAGAATCACTAGCATGCATATCATCATTAGTTTCATTAGGAACATTGAACGAAACATCATCAAGAGTATCTTCTTCATCCAAATTCATCATAATAGAATCCAAGATACAAATAGAATTATCATGTTTGCTCAATTTCATCTTTTTAAAATTAACTTCCTCCCTTGGGCTATGTATAGGTTGGTCAAAGGGAATCAAAGAATTAGTAGGTGTCTTAGGAGAGGAATTTTTTTGGGAAGAATGTGCATGGGCTATAGATTGATGTTTATGATAGAAGTCAAAAGCACAACAGTTACATTTGATTTTTCTTGAGATTTGGGTTGATGGAGGATCAATCAACATTGGGTCCCTTTATCCTTTCAAAAGAAGAATGGAAGGCACTGCACTAGGTTGAGAGATAGGATCAACAGAAGGTTTTCATTTTATAGGAAATGGAATGGAAGCATAAAGAGGAGGTGTAGGAGGTGTGGGAAGAATTATAGGTCTAGGGAAAGGATATGGAACATCTTTAGGATTTATAAGTTCACAAATCTTTTGGATTTTGTATTTTTGATAGGATTGAAAGATTGTCTTTGCAAAGATGAGTTGGTTGAGGTATATAAGGCCAAAAGAAGTCAAGGTCAATGGAATCTTGAGGCACTAAATATTGGAAAAGGATATGATTAACAATGATGACTTCTCCATTATGAGGAAATTTAAAACACTTATGAATAGGAGAGACCATGAATTTCATGGAGATGAGCCAAGGAAGATCAAGTCAAACTTGAAACTCATCCAAATTTGGGATGAAAACAAAGGTGACATCTAGATTTTTACCACAAAATTCTATGGGAGAAGTGATAGAACCATGGGAAGGATAAGTGAAACCATTGCAAGTCTAGATCATTACATCAGATTTATCATAGAAATTATGTTGTAATTGTCTAGTGTAAATATGTTCTTCAGTTATCACATTCACCATGCAAGTATGGTTAATAAGGACACCATAAGAATAGAGTTCATTAACCTTTGCAACAATGTAAAGAGGACCATTAGGTTTTTTAGTAGTCTCACTAGGATCAAAGGTAATGCAAATATTAAGTTCATGTTTGGGTTTAGGTTTTAATTCAAATTGATCAATTAGTTTGACATCATTGTTTTCTTCGGTACACTTCTCATCATAGTCAACAACATGAGTCAGGGAAGAAGGTAAAGACTATATAGACTCAACTATGTTGGTTGAATGACAAGGAAAAAGATTGGTATAGATTGGAAAATTTTGGTTGGGAGGTGCTACGGATTTTTTTTCTTGATCATTATCACCTTCAACAGATATAGCATTGGAATCAATGAGGCCTTGAATATTAGATTTCGAATGGAAACACTTCTCAGTATCAATGCCAAGTGGACAATGGTATTGACAAAAGGCTTTGTTGTCATATGACTTGGGAAAAGGTTTGGAAGGGTCAATTGGTTTAATGGTAGGAAGTGTTAACACCTTAGCATTAATTAACTTCAACATCACATTATGTAAAGATTTAGAAAGTTGTTTACAATTACGAGGTCTAAAATAAGATGACGAAGGAGCCACACCTTTGAATGTTGTTGCTACTTTATCTTCAACACTATTTGATGAATTTTTTTTATCTTGATGAAGATCTTTAGTTTTTGAAACTTGTTATAGTAATGGGATACGACATCACTCTTATCAATGTAAACAAATTTCCACAATCCATTAGAATTTCAAAATTCAGCTTTTGTTTTTGATTGTGTAATTATTTTTAGCATCAAAGTTTCAGATCACACTCTATGATCCATCATCAGGATGAAAGAGAGTGCAAGAATTTTGAAAAATGCAAGTAGAAGAATAGAAAAAACTCAAGGGATATATGAGGGAGAGGAGTGGGGGAGAGAGAGAATGCAAATTGAGAAGGTATAAAAAGAGGCAAGGATTAAAAAGAATGAAGAAAAAATGAAAAGTGAAAAATGCAATAAATAAGAAGAAATAAATGAGGAAAAAAGAGTACCAAAGATGAACTAAGAGATAGGGAGACAAGCAAACATAAAAAGATAAGAAGCAGGCCAAAAGTAAAGAAGTCATTAAAAAAGAAAATATATACAAAAATAGAAGAAAATAAAAATAACACGTTAACAAACAAACAAAAAGAATTAAAACCCTAAAAGAGAAATAAAAACAAGAAAACAATTAGAAAGAAAAAAAGTAAATAATAACAATAATAAATTAATATTATATATTATAAGAATAAATATTATTAAAAATAATATATTATTGTTATTATTATTATTTATTTTTGTTTTCTTGTTTTTGTTTCTCTATTAGGATTTTTATTCTTTTTGGTTGTTTGTTGACGTGTTATTGTTTTATTTTCCTCATTTCTTTCTTCTTGTTTATAGCATTTTGTTTCACTTTTCATTTTTTCTTCATTCTTTTTATTCCTTGCCTCTTTTTATACTTTCTCACTTTGCTTGCTCTCCCTCCCCCACCACTCACTCATATATCTCTTGAGTTTGTTCTAGTTTTCTACTTGCATTTTTTAAAATTTGTGCACTCTCTTTCGTCATGATGATGAATCACAGAGTGTGATCCGAAACATTGATTCTTAGACAATAAAAAATGGAAGCTGATTTTTTAAAATCACTCTTATCAACCGGAGCCATTAGAGTAGTTCTCTCAAATTGAATCACTTGAAGCTAATAATTATGAAGAACTGCACACAATTGAGTAAAAGAGAAAAATTTAGAAAGAAAAATCTTATCTCTAATGTCTTTTTGCAAATTACCATGTTGTGTATCCATATCAGGCACATGATAAGAAATCTAAGCATTGAAATGCTTAAATATACCAATAAAATTAGTCACTTTCTCTTTAACACCTTGTTTTCAATGCATCAAATTAGTGAAAGAAATCTTAGGAGCAATGCTGTTTTGAAATTGTTGGATATAAGAATTAGCAATTTTTTGAAAGGAACCAATGGAATAAGGAGGCAAAGAACAATACCATTGCAAGGCTTTATCTTGAAAGGTTCTAGAAAAAAACTTAGCCATGAACCTATGGCATCACGAGAAAACTCACTACACAATGTTTGAAAGGTTTTAACATGGATCAAGGGATCTCCTTTAACATTATAAGTCTCTAGATGTAGAATTTCTATGTATTGAGGGATAACATCACAGATAATGTCTAGGGACAAAGGACTAGCAAGGTCACAAGTAGAAATTTTGAGCTTGGATTGAGTCATGGAAGTGAGTTATTGTTGTAATGAATAAATATATTGAGCAAGGCTATTGATAGTAGATTCAGTAGAGAGAGTGGTAGGAGACATGTGTGAGATGCTTGGACCATTATAGGAAATGGATGGGATGGTAAAATATGAAATACACTATAGTATGTAGGCATGGATGAAGGTAAAGAAACACATGGAACACTCGTACAAGGAGGAATAATGGGATTAGGAATGCTAATGTGTGTAGGGTTGATGTTTTGAATGAAAGTGGTTATGATAGGTGGAGCATAAGTGGATACACTAGGTATTAAGGTAGTATTAGGAATGAAATTTTCAACACTAGTGGGAGGTGGAGTGAAACCAAGTTATTGAGAACACTCTCTAATAGGTTTGACATTTTTATCAATAAGGTGAGAAATAGTACGTGGGAAATTGACACCATGTTCATCATTATAAATTATCTTTCTCAAACCTTCTACCACAAAGATGACCTTGGGATTAGATTTTTTTTGTCCCAACCAGTGCTCAAATTTTTCAAAGTCATGAGAAAGATTTTACACTTGTATAGGTGGGACTCTTAATGTATCATCTTCATCATGGGAAGAGTTGGAAGAGTTGTTTTCAATAATAGGAGGGATATCATTAGGAGGCGTGTTGGTCTCATCAAGATTCCTAAGAATAAAGAAGACTCGAGATCAAAGGAACCCATAATTCTACAACTTCTCCTAACTAGAATATTATAGGTAGGACTCAATGTAATAACACTCATACACAAGAAATGGAAATATAGATAGATCTAGGAAAATAGTAATGACGTATGAATTAGACCTAATGAATGAAAGATAGATCCAATGTACTAAATTAAAGCAATAATTGAAACTATGTGACTTTATAAGCATAAAAATACAACATAGAAAGTAGATCTAATGCACAAAGGAGATCTAACACTGAATCCAAGCAATAAGTGAAGTGAGATTAATTACAATTTTAATGAAAAGTAATTTCAAGCATGAATAAACGAGATAACTACATGCATACAATGTAGAAAAGGTATGATGTAAATATTGGCTAGTACAATGCATACAAAATAGATCTAGATACCAAAATCAGAAATGGAAATGTTATGAGTCGGGTTCACCAAAACGAATAATATGTGAACCTATATAAATGCATAAAATGTAGCAAAGATGCGATGCATAAAAAAAGATCTAAACACCAAAAATGGGAATGTCATATGTTGGGTTCACCAAAATGAACAATAGGAAAAGGGGACATGTAATCAAGTAGAGACTAAATCACATCCCCTTTTTCAAGTGGCTATTGCTCATTAGGAAGGAAATTACCCCAATAGGCTCAAATATGGATTCAAGCACCAATCAGGATAAGTTGTCTTCACTTAAAGAGAATATGACTTTAAAAGTGAAAATGATTATAAAATAGGAAATGTAAATGCAATGAAATAAAAGTGCACTTGGGAGATAATGAAGACCTTGTTGTTTGACTGTTGATTTTCCAACTGTCGGAGTTCCAAAACTGGCTATAACTCTGGATCTAAAATTTGCACTCTGTCAACTTTCTATTCTAGAAATTATGGCTTGAACAGGTGGGTACATAACAAATGAAACATTTTGTACCCAGGTACAAAGTGACTGGAATTTTCCATACACTGGGTTTTGGGCTCAGTTTTTATCGGGAGCTTTGTCAAGGTCTACACTGTCCAAATATGTAATTGCGGGTCCCTAGCCAATTACTGCACACAAAAAAATAGGTAAAAGGTTGTCTAAGGGGTTTGCCTTGGTCAAACCCTTGTTTAGGAATCAACCTTGAAATATGAAATAAAATTGCGTAAATGTAAATCATGTACTGTAAACACAAAGGCAAATTACTATTTTAATGTGCTTACCCTCATGAACGGATGTATGTATCTCTCAAATTCATGAATAATGCTTGTAGATGTAGCTTGAATGTAGATGTTGACATTGTGGATGGAATGTGGAATCAGGGATGCCTTCACACATGCATGGATCTATTAATGTCACTCCTAGATCTTGATTGTTGATATGCTTGATAGCACTTGCAATAATGGAGAGAGAGAGAGAGAGAGAGAGAGAGAGAGAGAGAGAGAGAGAGAGAGAGGAATGGAGAGAATTTAGATGGATCTTCTTTCTTTTTTGAGGGATCCACTAATTGGCCACCATAGGATAGAAAATATTGATCCAACTTGAAGAAGATTGCGTTGATGGATTTGAAGAAGAATGTTGTGTCTTGATATCTTGAATTCACCTTAAATACTTGAATGCACTTGAAAACTTGATCATAAATGCTTGCACTTGATAGATTGAGATTACTTATGATATGCAAAATGAGGAGAGATATAGGGTTTGTATACTTTACTCTATCATTTTAAGATTGAAAATTGAACAAGGTCAACCGTTGAGAAAGATTTCCCTTTGAAGCCCTAATATAGGGCCCCAGGTTTGAGCCCATTTCCAAGGGTACATAATAGCTAGAATGTTATGTACCCAGGTAAAAAACATTTTAGCCATTGTGTACCCTAGAAAATGTTCCCAAATTGGGGCCAAGGCATTGATATGATGAGAAAAGGATAGAATTAGATTTATAGGTTGTCAAGAGCAAGCATAAGGGATAAAAAGACCTCAAAATCACTAAAGTGGAGGCTATAGGTTATGATAGAACAACCAATAATGGGTGCTAACTCTTTAGGGTTTTACATTATCCACAATAGAATAGAGTTGCAAAAATAATGAGAATGACATAAATGGAGAATGCTACGAGTATGTTGAGTGGTGTCATTCTAGAACAAAATTTTTGGGCTAAAGTTGTTGCCACTACTTGCTACCTGAGTAACATGTCTCCTACATTAGATCTTACTATTAAAACACCAATGGAGGCATGGTAGATTCTTAAGCCTTCACTAAGATATCTTAAATTATTTTTATTGCAAAGCATATGCACATGTGCCAAAGGAGAAGCAAACAAGGTTGGAGAAAAAGGTTGTGAAATGCATCTTCATCGAATACAATTATAGCGTGAAATTATACAAGCTTTGAGACCTTGTTCCACAAAAGGTAATACATAGTAGAAGTGTTATTTTAAGAGAAACTAAGCCCCCTTCTATTACATTGCACCTTGAATAAACTAAAAAGGAGGATGTGATTCAACTTCCTTCTATGCTTGAGAAAGTTGAATCGAGACCCCTTGAAAGATAAGAAGTTGAGGAGAGCTCATTCAACTCTGAATCTTCAAAAGAGGAGGAAGAACCTCCAACTCATCTTGTTTGAAGGTCTACAAGCATAGACAACCACTTGAAAGGTATTCACCTGATGATTGGAAATGTACTTTTTTCTTTTATTACTAATGTGGAGGAACCTAGATCTATAGAAGAGGCATTAGGTATGAATGATGTAGAATCCTGGATGAAGAAATGACAGATTTGTAAAAGAATGATAATTGAGATCTTGTATCATTTCTTGAAGGATGAAAACATGTTGGTTGTAAATGGGTGTTCAAGAGAAAGATTTGTTTAGATGGTGATATTAAGAAGTATAAAGCAAGGTTGGTTGTGAAATGCTACTTTGAGGTTGACCATGTTGACTATGGTGAGATATTTTCTCTTCTTTCAAAAATGACATTAATTAGGGGTAATACCACAATAGTGGGTTACACTTTTCAGAAAGAAGGAGTTCACCCCGAAAAGCGTGGCCCACTAAAAAATGTATGATACTTTCGATTGGAACAACTAAAAAGTTTTGATTGGAAGTGAGTAACTTCCGATCGAAAGTACCTAAAATGGGTACTTTCGATCGGAAGTTACTTTCAATCGAAAGTACCTAGTTACATTCGATCGAAAGTAACTTCCTTACTTTCGATCGAAAGTAATTAGGTTTATTTTGGCGGAATAAAACCCGCTGAAACAGTCATTTTGACTATTTTGGCTGGGTTGATAGTGACAGAGAGAATAGTGGCTTCCGTTTTATCAAACGTCAATTATCAGGTTTTTCACATTTCTAATTTGCATATTTTATTGTTTTATAATATATATTGTTTGTATATATGCATGTATATGTGTATATATATGTATATATACATGTATATGTGTATATATGCATGTATATATGCATATATGTGTATATATATGTATATATGCATATATGTGTATATATGTGTATATATGTGTATATATGTGCATATATGTGCATATATATGTGTATAATGTGTATATGTGTATATATATTTGTATATATATA
>MU226229.1:1470009-1498273 GCA_018584345.1 Thuja plicata
AGCCAGTATGCACTCCCATGATAATAGGAAGCAAGCTTTCAAAAGATGATGATTCCACAGCAGTTGATAAGACATTGTACAAATCTATGATTGGTAAACTCATTTATCTAACTCAATCTAGACCTAAAATATCTAATGCAATTGGCATTGTTGGAAGATTTGCAGCTGAACCCAAGCAGAATCACCTAATGGCAATCAAAAGGATATTCAGATATCTAAAGGGAACTATAGACTATGGTTTATGGTATCCTAAATTAGAGAATGTGCAACTTCATGTGTATACAGATGCAGATAGGGTAGGTTGTATTGATGATAGGAAGAGAACTTTAGGAGGAGCAGTATTTCTTGGAGACAGGTTGGTTTCTTGGATAAACAAGAAGCAGAACTATATTTCTCATTCAATAGCAGAAGCTGAATATGTTGCAGCAACACTGAATTGTTCAACCATGGTTTGGATCAAATAGATGGTTAAAGACTTTGGCATTCAGGTTGATTATCCTATTATTATTCACTGTGATAATACTAGCACTATCAACATGTTTAAGAACCCTTTGATGCACGCAAAGACAAAACACATAGAGATCAAGTACCACTTTTTAAGAGAAAAGGTTGCAGACAAAGAAGTGAAATTGGACTATGTGAACACCAAAGAATAGATGGCAAATATTTTCACAAAGCCCTTATCAAAGGATACTTTTTAGTATCTCAGGGAGAAGTTGGGAGTAATTCCCTCTCCTGAGTCTATTTAGAAGAAGCAACAAGAACATCAGTCATTAAGTGACTAATGAATGGTTGAATACTGTACTTCTGGAGTAGTACCTGTGCCTAATGATTTATGGCACCCTTTGCCATTGATGTCAAAGGGGGAGTATATATTAAGGGGGAGTATGTACTAAGGGGGAGCATATAATTTGGGGGAGTATATACATGGAATAAAAACATAGTCAGAGGAACTACAACAATATAGAGAAATCTTTGATGAGGATATTGAGAAGATTGTAAAAGAAAGAGGACACCATGAACAAAGGATGTTTTTGATATAATATGTTTCCATCAATGTCAAAGGGGGAGATTGTTGGATATTTGATTTTGTTCAGTTGATTGATTGTATGTTTGTCATTGATGACAACATATAATACACAACAGTGATTCTGTATGCACTTATCTGAATGATGACATGAAAACTTGCATGGTTAGATACATGTTGTATAAATTTTTATTATGTTATGTTCATACATGCAGATCCAGATATGATGTTTCAGTCAAGTTGTGTAATTCTGTTATTAGCAGTTACAGTTCTAGAAGAGTATTTGTTCAGAGCCGACGTATGTAACATGTTTCTGGAGTTGTGCCTATCTTTAGGATATGCATGTGTATATTCATGATTATTTATGAGTTGATTATAGTTCTCTAAAGGCACCAAATGTGTTTCAAGAAGATTGCAAAGTTAGAGATAAATTGGTGAGGCTGACTTAGTGAAGCGATGCGTCTATTCAGTGTATACTCGCGTGGTTGTAATATTGTTTGCATGCTTAGTAGAGCTGACAAGGATGTTGTGAAGAGTTGTCTTACAGGTCCCATGATCTCATACTTTGAGGAATATACTTATAGCAAGTCATTTATGATACACTAAGTGTGAATGATACAAAAAGAGACAGAAGATGTACAGAGCAGAATATCAGATGTGGTTCATTCATCAAGAGTCTATGTGAAGAAGAAGTGAAAGATTATAATACACTGGAACTGATCAAGACATCAGGTCTACTCTATATTTCATCATCAGATATAGTGCATATATGTTATATCGAAGGTTGTATCCTTCACCATTAAGCAGGGAGCTTTTGGACAGTGAGTCCACCACCCCTATCAGGGTTATTTGTAAAAGACTCCTAACAGGGTCCGACCCTTAACCAAGTCACTATACTTATTGCATTTTAAATTAAAACTCCTAACAGGGTTGAAATATCTTCTAACAAGGATTACTATAAACAAGTATAGTTCATTATGGGTGCTAATTCCCACCGAGGTTTTTACCATTTGGTTTCCTTGTAATCAAATTATGTGTTGTGTACTGTGTTATCTGATTAATTAAGCATTTACTTTGCTGTATTATGAAGTTAAGGAAGTAAAAAAGAATTAAAGTTACGGATAACTGATTCACCCCCCCCCCCCCAGTTATCCTTTNTTCCCCCCCCCCCCCCCAGTTATCCTTTGGGACTATTCTAACACTATGTTCTGGATAGGTGATTGGGGCAATGATTCCATCACTTCTACTACAATTTTCTCAGCATTAGACTCTTCAATTGTCTGTACCTCGGGTAATGTATCATCATTGGTCTATTCAAGAGGATCTAAACTTGGTACTTCTTCCTTATCATCTCCTTTCACTTCAAATATATATTTCCACACTGTTGTGGCAGCCTTCACAACATCTTCTATCTTTTTGTTCAGTATCTGGGATGTCCTGAATCTAGGAGTATGATTGTTCTCATATTTACGCATGGCCTCTTTGACATCTTTTTTTCATAGCAGGCATGATTTCCCTCAAGGTTTGTTCCCTTATATCTTTTTCAGTTTAGAATGCATTGTACCAGGGAATAGATACTACTTTGAACAAATCTTCAATCATATGACTCTTTAACTTGGAGGGGTCATAGTTCATTTGGCCATTTTATCCACAATTGCTTCCTCTATCTTCTTTTGTTCCTCCTTAGTCCTTGAAGCATAATTAAATTACTTAAGAGAACTCATACCACTTCCTCCTTTCATATCTTAAATCTTCTACTCAAGTGTAGGTGGTGGTTTCTTGAAGACAACTGTATCAACTTCTTCACTGTCATCATCTTTACCTAATACAAGTTTTCTTCTTGATCTCCTTGTGGTGATAACAGGTGTAGTGGTATTTTTATTTTGCTTAGGTGTTGCCTTCCTTTTCTTCTGAGGAGGTTCTACATCTATCTCTTCCTTTTCTTTCTCAAGTTCATCATCCTCTATCTTAACTATATCTTCTTTACTTTTAGTCATAGAAGGATAGTCGGAGGTCTTGCCATATTTCTTTTCAAACTTGTCTAACCTCTTCTTTCCTCTTTTCAAAATATTAGGAATCTCTATCTCTATAGATATCCAGCCTTTTGCTTCTTCATAGGTACCAAAGTATGGTGCTTTGGGATTGGCAGGTTCATTCACAAGTGCTTCAATGATGTTCTTGCTCTCATCTATGTTAACCTCATATGCAAGAGGTTTCACCCATGCAACCCTAGGCTTTACTATTTGTATGTAAACCTTATCACAATCAACTAGGAAACAAATATCATCCTTATAATTTTCAACTAGTTGTTTAGGAATCTTGTATCTTCTTTGCATTTTCTGTCTGAAGTTCTCAAAATATCCATCTATGATATTCTCAAAATTATCTCCTAACTCAGCTATGAATTCATTTATTTGATGAATTATGGGTCTATCCTTCTTCCATACTATTGTGCCCTTGGAAGGGAATAATTTCTAAACATAAAAGAATATGCATACCAGAAGAGAACCAAACTTACACGGGTTTGTCCTGGATGCCCATATGCTTTCCATATTCTTTCTTAGCTAGATGAGCTGCAACTCGGCTAGGTCAAATACCAGATTGTTCTTCACCACCTTGTATTCCAAGTCCACAGCTTCACACGGTACACTATTTGGTCTGTTGGAACTATATATATTATGAGCTATCACATGAATCCCAAACTTCAATTCCATGTCAGTAACTCCATTTAGTCTCATGCCTCTTCCATCGCACTCGAAAAGAATTAACTCAGATAGCTTATCTCTGGTTAGGTTTTTGGTAGCCTTAGCTTTGTCAAGCATGGGATACCCTGTTACTCAGTGTATCATTATCTTTGTGATCTTCACAGGTTGTTCCAACCATAGTTGCATGTCATGAACGTGGCTATGAATGAATCTAATCATCTATTTGATTTGGAAATTCTTTAGCATGTGCAGGATGTGGGTTAAACCTTTAACCTAAAGATGCTTGTGATTGGGCTTTAGATTCCCGTGTACGCACAATTTCTCATATGCTTGATTCATCTCAATTGTTCCTAGCTCCTGGATGTTACAATGATAGAAGCTTCGAATGTCATTAACCAATAATACCCTTGGAGGAATTAGGGAATGAGATCCCAATGGATCTATTTCCTCTGCAAGTGCTGGATGAAGCTTAAATTATGGAGGTTCACAGATTGCATTCCTCACCAACATCTCGGATCCTTTCTTAACTTTTATATTGGATGTGGATGTCATATCGCTCAGAGAATTTTGATCAAACTTCTCTTTCAAACACAAATTCACTCTGAATCACTAAGGGCCCTGAATCGCTCTACAAACTAAAATCTTTGTAAACATTAACCTTTCCAATTCATCATTTATAAGAGTTTTTACCGTTTAAGTATTTCATTAAATACTTTGTACATAGTGGCTGGCATAGCTCGGGCAGTTCTCCCATGCTTACTTAGAATCTCAGCGAAAACTAACTTCCCAATTCTTATACAACCTGACTCAACTCAGTTAAGCTAGAGTAGCTCGGGTGCAACTAACATCCTGACTCGGTTAGCACTATAGGGTAAAAGTACAAACCTGTGTTATACTTTTACAAAGGAAGAGGACCACGACATGCAAAGTAGTTAAACTTCAATGACATAAAAGTGGTATTTTTGTTTAGAATTTGAAAATGATGTAAACTAATGAAATGTGTAAAGTTGGATATAGTTTATGCCTATAATTTTTTTTTTAAAATTTGAATAAGAATTGACATAGTTTTTTAATTTTTGAAGTCCATTTTTTAATTGTTGAAAATTGAGGGTCTAGTTCTGACCAACAAAATATATGTAAATAATCTTTTTTTCCTCTGATTTTAGAATATGTTTTAGACGACATGTACAGCTAGTGCAGAAAAAAAGAAAGATTGGTTTTCGGTATATATTTTGTCTGTTATAACTATTCAAAGTTGGTGTTACCCGAAATTAACTATTTTTGTCTCCTGCCTAATTTTCCCTAGCAAATCTACACCAAATACAAAAAAAATTATATATTCTTGAAGAGGACTCTCTCCTCTAGTGTTAAATATAAGTTTTAAAATTTTTTGACATGATTTGCTATTTTTTTTCTTTTCGAACGAGCATGTTCTTCAGTGTTAAAATACCTACTTGGAGTTTTTTTTAACTTATAATATATTATATTTAATCAAAATACTATAAAAATGATATGACCATAATCTAGACTCAAAGCTCTACAAAAGGGTATTTTTAGATTTTAAGAAAAAATCAGTTTTCATGGACAAATAAGCCCTAGAAATGATGTGTTTCAAATTTTCCTTTTTTTTTTGCTTATTTGGCTGCCACATGGGATGCCAAATAAGTAGTTTTGGCTAAAACCGGTCCGGCCAAAACTAGGGTCAACCAAACGTGGTCTCATGGATGACTACGACCCTCAAAGTTGATATATATAAAAGGTTTTTATAAAAAAATTTAGAAGCAAAAATCAATTATTCTGACTTAAAAAAGGTTTTTTTAATAAAATCATTTTTTTAATTATTTTAAAAGCGTATTTTTGGGTGTTAAAGGGCAACTAAGAATTAAAATTATCAAGGAGGTTTGTATTATTTGCACGTTCTTTTTATAGTTTTTTGAGATTTATTTGTGTTTTTAATTAAAGCATTGTTCAATATTAAATTATGAAATTATCAATATTATTTTTGAATTTTTTATCAATTATATATAGTTTTATGTATGCAGGTGAATCGAAGCTCTCAATTTGAACAAATTGTGCAATGGAGAATAAAAGAAATAGAACAAGAAAATATGATCGAATAAGGGATGACAAAATGAAAGGTCATACAAAACGTAATGAAGATGAACTTGGTGAAGTCCAAGAAGATCCAATTCAACTAGGGGAACCAATTGATGGAAATATATCTTTTGTCATGGGCAATTTGATGGAGATGGATGACAATTCATTTTTCAGTCAATTTTCATCTGACGAATTGGTACCTGAAAGAACAATAAAAAATAATGCAAAAATATTTGGGATGAATATTTTCAAAATAAAAGTCTAATTGGAAAAGCACAATTGTTTGCTAGGTTATTCAGGAAAAAAGAAATGACTCTTGTTTTGGAGTTGTTAGGTGTTGATAACAAGAAAAACTCATGAGACAATGTAAATCAAACAATAGTTGAAAATTTGCAGTATGCATTGAACGACATTAACAACTCAAGTCGAAGAGCTAATTTAAGTGTTGCACGTAGAGCATTGATGACTACTTTATCTAGTAAAAGGTTGACACAGAGAAAACAAGTACATGCAATTTATGATTTACTGAATGTATCTAGAAGAATTGTTCAAAGATATATTAGGAAGAGAAATATGTTAGATGAAAATATTCAAAAGAATTGGGTTAATATTTGTAGACTTCCTCAAAAAGACAAAATTTCTGAAGATGTAAAAAGATAGGTCATTGAATATTGGACCGCTCACTCTCGTGTTTCTTCTAATAGAAGGGATACTATACAGATGAAAGATGAAGAGGCCAGTATGAAAATTGCACATCTAAAATATTTTATAGATACAACACAAAGCGAATTGTTTGAAGCATTCAAACAAGAATTTTCAGATGTGAAAATATGTCAAAGAATGTTTGAGAGGTTGCACCCTTTCTTTGTACGCATAAATAAGGTATATGAAACTTGTTGTTTCCAAAATCATTTTAAGTTTCATCTGTATTTGCAATCATATACAAAGGTTATGGCAGTACTTAATTCAGATATGCTCACCCCTGCAAGTACGACACAATTTGTGAAGTCTATTTTATGTGAGAAATCAGAGGATTCAGATGAGTTCAAAGTAAAATGTATAAAGAATGAATGCAGTGATTGTGGAGATTTACATAAATTTCTATTGCAAATTGAGAATATTAATGTTGCAATGCCAGTTTTGTGGAAGAGATTTGAATATGAGACATACCAAACTAAGAGCGAAGATGAATCCAAAAAAATCGTATTGAAGGAGAGTGAATTGCCCTACCTTGAGTTTATGACTAGGTTCCATAATATTATTTATCCACATATCCAACATTGTCATGGTGCAAGATGGAAAGCTAAATAGTTTCGTGATTCAAAAAATTGTTTTCCACCTGGTTGTATTCTTTTAGTTGTAGATTTCTCTGAGAACTATACATTCTCCCCTCAATCAGAGCTTCAAGCTCAATATTATCATTTTGACCAACTTGCAATATTTGTGCAAGTGACCTATAGACATGGACAATTTGATTTGGATGAGGTAGAAATTACCAATCCAAATGAATGCATTATCATCAAGGAGGTTCATTTCTATATCAGCGATGATAAGGTTCATGATAGGAGCTATGTGGCTCATTGTTTTGCAATGTATTTTGAAGATATTGCAAATCGCGGGATAAAATCTTCACAACACTGGATTTGGTCTGATGGTTGTGCAGGTAAGTGTATGCACTCAATTCATTTTCAAATTCTCATTGATTACTTGTTAAATTATTATGTACAACCAAAAGGTTCAGACCCACCCTTGCTCGCTTATTAGCAGACAATGGGGCATTAGGCCCTCTGAAACTATCTGATAATATCCCCATCCCCTGCCCAACATAACCAGGAAAATCTGTGTAATCAACATCATGATGCAAATTAAATTCTGCAAACAATTGTTTGTAGAAATATAGTGGAAGCTCATTCTTCTGGGGCCACCTATGATGAGCAACCAACCATCGAAGATATATAAATGTTCCAACAAGGTCATTCTCACACCGAGTAGTCATATAGCCTCTGACCTGCACTCTGTCTCAGTAAAAAGGAAACATAGTCTTCACCATAGCGGTGGAGACCTCTGAATCAATCTGTTTATACTTCACAATGCCAACAACATTGCGGGAGAGAGAAGTATAGAATGTATCAATAGATATACTATCATAAGGGTTGTATGATTGAACTATGTCAATCATACAAACTAGGTCCTGTATAATGACCTTCACCCTATCCCTATTAGGGAGGGTGGTGGATGCATGGATACCCTGATCAAGAACCTCAATAGCTCGTGTTAATCGAGCTATGGTACTGGCAAATAAATCCTCCCCGCCCTCTCTAGAATCAGTCAATCTATGAGAAGAGTGGGAACTATGACCCCCTATACACTGGCATCTCCAGAATCTACAGACGATGTCCCTCTACCTGATGCCATGTGATAGAAAAAATAGATGTATATGCTCGAAAGTATAAAGAAGAATATATGTCTAGATCGAGCTGCACATGTACATGGTCCAATTCTAATTTAATTATATATTTTTAAACACATGTGTTAAAAATAAATAAATTATAAAACACTTGAATGCATATACTTTTAAAATAAAAATGATTTACAATCATATATATACATACTTGTGCATGTATTTTCTAACGAAAAGAGGTTTTGAATTATGGATCAATTTTGTCTGAAGGTTTACAACTAGCCTAGTTGAATGTATAATAATGTTTCATGTTTAGGTTTAGGGATCAACTTGGTTTATTTATCAATTAGGTTTAGCATTAATTTGTTTTTGGTTAGCCCATTCATGTTGGTTTCTAGCACGTTCTAGTTGAAGGTCAAGGTTCATGTGTTGGTTGAACATGTTAGGGTTTATGTTTATGGTGAGGGTTCATATATGTTTGTTTAGTGTTAGGGTTTATGTTGGTTAACTTTTAAATTATTTTTACATGGTGAGGGTTCATATATGTTTGTTTCATGTTAGGGTTTATGTTGGTTAACATGTTCCAGTTTCATGTTAGTTTCTAGCTAATGCCATGTCACGTGATAGATAAAATAGATTAAAAAAAACACTTAAATACATGTGTGTTTGAAAGAAAAATTCAATTTAGCACGTTAAGGTTTATGTTGATTTATGTTTCAGTTTCATATTAGGTTTCTGTTAGGGATCAATATGGTCAGGGTTTCATGTTAGGGTTCATATTAAAGTTTATGTTAAAATTCATGTTTTAGTTTCATGTTAGGGTTCAAGATGTTGGTTTCATATTACGGTTTCATATGTCAGGGTATAATGTTATGTTTAATACATGAACGTTACATAATACTAATGTCTTATACAATTCATTTTCCTAATGTTTTGTAACATTTTTCTAAGGTTTTCTTAGGGTTCATGTTAGGGTTCAATATGGTTAAGGTTTTATGTTAGAGTTTTTAAGTTGATTTATGTTTCAGTTTTATGTTAGGGTTAATTTGTTAGATTTTATGTTGATTTATGTTTCAGTTTCATGTTGGTTTTATGTATTGTAATATTTTCCTAATGTTTTGAAACATATGTAATAAAAATAAATTAATTAACTAAATAACATTTTCCTAATGTAACATTTTTGTAATGTTTTGTAACACATTCCTACTATTTTGTAACATTTTCCTACTGTTTTCTAACATTTTCCTACTATTTTGAAACATTTGTAATAAAACTAAATTAATCAACTAAGTAACTGACATATAATCTTAATTGAAAAAAAAATTAAATCTACATAAAACAATATTGTATATTTTCTAAAATTAAAAATAACAAAATTAAAACAAAAAACATCAAATAATAGTGCAACTACATTAATTTAACTAAAGAAAACTTAAAAACATTTTAAAAAACATAAAAAAAAAAAACTAACCAATTTTTGGCCGAAGTGCCCCTATTCCACTACGCAATTCTTGGAAGGCGCTCAGTGCAAATGAGCCGCTCAAATGATATTTTGGCCTATATATAATTTTTAAGGGTTCCGGCCGAAACATGTCCAGCCAAAACAACCCAAATGGTCCTCAAGTGTGACACAACTCCGTACATTTACCCCATAATATGTCCTAATGCATCAATATGCAGATTTGGGCTTTCTTAGCATACCTGGAAATGATGTATGATAGCTTGAATGTGTAGTTCTAGTCATTTCCTTGCATCTCTATTCTGTGATGGTAGATCCACCCAACTCACTATCTTGGGTGCCATTAGATCCTTCATTGTTTTGGTCAAAACTTTCAGAGGATTTCCTTACCCATTGCTAACTCATCTGAGTTCTGATTTATGAGACCTTTGATTTTCCTTTCTCAAAACCAGTATCTACTTTTTCTCTATTCATACAATTTTTCTTAGATGACCGAGTTGTTTACACACATAACATATTTTAGTAGGATTTATTTTTTGGAGGTGAGTCTTTCTACAATTTGCACCAATGTATCCATACTCTCCACAATGACAACATTTGTACCATGTGTTGTAATCCCAACCAAAAATTGCCATGGCCAATTGCTCAGCAGGGTTCCATTTCTTAGTTCTGCACTCGGAAGATCTATGACCTTGTTTGTTACACTTGAAACATTTTCCTTCAAACTTTGGTTTCTCAGTGCATTCACTTACTCTATGTTTTTATGTATTCCCTAACTTACCACAATGGTTACAAGTAGGTTTCATGTCCTTTTGAGCTCCTTGCTTTGAGGATTCACCTTGTTCAGTATAACCTAGTCCAGTTTGTCCATGATGTATGATTTCTATTTACTGATCTATATTGCCTTGTGAATTCATCATACTTTCATTGGTTTGTCTTTCAGTGTTGAGATCATTCTACAGTCTTTCATTTTATGTCCTTAGGTTGATAACTTCTTGTTTTGTATTGTTGAGTTGATTTTCCAAATCTATTTGCTGGAGTGACAAGTGATGGATTTCATTTTCTTTTGCCTCTAACCTTGTACTCAGTAATCTCTTATCTTCTTGTGCCAAATTTCTATCATCTTCTGCTTGATTCTTTTTCTCTATGACTTCACATAATCTAACTGAATGAACTTCTTGTTCTCTTTTCAACTTTCTGACTTCTTCATGTAAATTGAGATTCTTTGCAAGAAAGTCTTCAATGGCTGCAACAACTTCTTCAGAAATTCTGTCTTTGCAAATATCTTCAATTCTTTCTTCTATGTAATTCATTTCATTCATTTGTACTACTAAATCTTTTCTTCTTTTTAGTGAAATAGAGAGATGCTCTTTGAGTTGCTTGATCTCGTCCATGGCCATTTGTAGATCTATCTTTTCATTTTCAATGACTTTCTCTAGTCTATATACTTCCATTGCCTCTGATCTTTGCTCAAGTTGTTAAACTTCTATTAAGAGAACCTTTAGCTCTGATACCAATTTTTGGAAATATATTATATGCATAGTGACTGAGAGGGGGGTAGTGAATCAGGAACCAATAAAACTTAATCTTCTTTATTCACAATTAGATTATCTAATCTGATTTGCATGCATAGAACTGAAAGGAAAGAATCATACATAAAACATGACAATATTTGGTTACCCAGAAACCTTCCAAATAGAAAGTAAAACTAGGGTGGGGATGGTACCCACAAGATTCAGTGCTGTAGTATAAATTTAGCCTATTAGAGCTTACAATGACCACTTCTGATAGCCTGCCCTGTTAGGATAAATAAGGACTGATAAGTCCACCTTGTTAACGGATTTGATACAATACAATAAGTATGCAACTCTGTTAAGAGATTTATAAAAGAGTATTAGGTCCACCTCATGACAATATTTTGTTGATCCACCTGTTAGAATGAACCACTAGATGATCTGCTTATGCAACTCTGATTTGCTGAATGAGATCCTTCTGAATATAACTAATCACCTAAATGTGATGGATGAGTCTTTGTTGTAGTTTTATACTTCTACAATCTTCTAATCAATATGCCACTTCATATTTTTATATATACTTATACACATACACTAACTGTACATTTTGGACAAACAAAGTGTCTTTCATATATATCTTATCCAAAACAATTAACTTCATAAGTCGGCTTCCATTAGACATAATGATATCAAACAATATATGCAAAGTTAGCTCAATACTGTCACTCGGGTCCAGAAGTCTACGCAGGTGATAAACTGATACTCAGGTAATATGCTGATCACTTGGGTCACATTGATCACTCGAACAATGCTGGTCACTTAGAAAATATTGATCACTTGGAAAATGCTGGTCACTCTGGCAATATTGATTACTTGGGCAATGCTAAATGACTAAGTGTTTTGACACTAATTGACAACATGTCTTGCCATAAGGTCTGTGTGTGTGTGTGTGTGTGCGCACACACACACACACAAATATATATATATATATATATATATATATATATATATATACATATATGTATATGTACATATAATTTTTATATATACATATACATATATACAAAAACATATATACATTTATATATGTATATGTGTGTGTGTGTGTGTGTGTCTTCAAAATCCTTAAAAAAGGGCTTTCTAGGAGAAACCCAAAAAATTCACTAGTTAATTATATTTTTACAAAAAGACTTTTTTTTATTAAACTATGAGTGATGGGCCACCACCCCCGCCTCCCCAAAAGAGGCTACACGAAAGCCCAAGGTGACATGGTAGCCCACTTTTGGCAATGACAGGGTCTACCGTATCGACAGAGCCCCTTCTATCGACGTTAGGGCAGGCCTACCATCGGCTCCCATTCAAATGGGCGTAGCAGGGAATGAGATGGGAGGTGGGACTGTCCAATCTCCCCAATATTATTAATTATATTTTGTTTATATTTTATTAAATTAAAATTTATTTTGTTTTGTTAATTATAAATTTTCTAATATGATTTAATTTACTATTTTCAATTAACTTATATTGTTAATTAATTTATTGTAATATACTAAAATGTGTAATATGAAAAATGTAATATATATATTGTAAAATTAGAAAATGGATTGATGGGAATGGGTTGATTGGAATAATGAAGGTAAGATTGTCCTCTTAATCCCAAATTTCATAAAGGGAAGATCCAAATTGATTAACCCTAAAGAAAGGATCAATGCATAAATGAATCAACCTATTAAGGATGGGGATAAAGAGAAAAAACTTAACTCCCATTTTACAGAAGAGAGTGCGTGATAGATTTAGGAAGATTAAATACTTTAATTGAAATGAATTGAAGACAAGTACTAACCTCAAAATGTCATAGATCTGAAGAATGTTGTTTTCTGGTGTCTACACTGAGTTTTTGGAAAACCTACAGCCGGATCTGGAACAGAAACACAGAGGCGAAGAAAACCCAAAAATCTTTTTCCAATCTGGCTCAGTTCCTATTTTGACCCTAAAGTCAATGTCACCTTTGACCCAAAATTTCTAATTCTGACCTAGAGAAAAGTGTCGATTCTAACCCAGAAATGAATGTCACCTTTGACCCAAAATTTCTGATTCTGACCCAGAATAGAATGTTGATTCTGACCCAAAAGCTTTGATAGAAAATCTATTTTCAGATCCCGATAGTTCGCTGAAAAGGGTATCCGTATCTGCACTCTAATTCGTTGTTCTGAACTTGTCCCTACAAGAAAAATGGTTTGTTTGTTGGGGGGAGGGGTTTGCCTTAGTCAAACCCTAATTTAGGAATTAACCTTGAAATCAATAATTGAAATAAAGAATGCTAGCAAGTAGTAGAAGTAGATCTAACAATGAAGCTATGATATTCAATATATATGCAATTATATTTTGAATGTAAACAAGTATGTAAATATGAAATCTTGGACTAAATATTAGAAACCATAAACCTCCATGATTGTATGATTGGAATCCACCTTGAAAGAAGAAATGAATAAATCTTGAGGATGCACAAAGGATCTTGAAGGAAGATCACACCACCATGATAGATAGATCTAGGGCTTGAATGATTAATCTTGAATGCTTGAACTAGTTCCCTTCAAAGGCTTGAATGTTTGAATCCTTGACCTTCAATGGAGAACTTTAATGCTTGAGAGGAAGACTTGAAAACCTTGATTGAACCTTGAAAGCTTGAGAACATGTAGAATTATTTCTTAGTTGATGGTTGTTCACTTGTGATTATGCTTCTTGGATAGATAGCTTTCGTACTTAGAGAAAATGAGAGGAGAAGGCTTTCTTATATATGAATCTAGGGCACAATATTCTAGAGAGGCCTACATAGGAGAATTAAATTCTAATTAGACCGATACCCCTAGAAGTAGACCTATATTGAATATAATTTCAAGAGTCATCGTTTTGGAACCCAAAACAGCCGACTCAGAAGTGGGAAATGAACTTTTAATGACCCCTGACAGCTGACAAAATTTCAAATTGGAAAGGGGGACCTAGGTAAAAGTCGATTTCAACCTTGACCCAGGGAGTCAGAACCCCTGGAAAATGTGTCAGGTGGGATAGATAGTGTCCAGAGAGGCCCAATCAGGGTCCTAAACAGGCACAGAAGTAGGAGAGAGTGCAAAAATGAGGGGACAATATGATGATGGTAAAAAACACTCCCTAAGGAGGGCTAAACATTCTTAACATGGAAGTGCTTCCATTTTAAGATGATGCATTTACATTTTATTAATTTAGTTATTTTGTTAATATAAATTAATTAGAGATTGGTAATTAATAAAGTAGTTGATCTAAAATTAATTTATATAATGATATTTATATATAAATTAATTTATTAAATGGTTTGTAATATATTTATCTTTTAACATAGATAAAATCTAACTAACTTGATTAAGATATAATTAATTTTAGATTTTAATTGATTAAGTTATAATGTGATTATGATTGAATGAGAATTAAGTATTATATTGGACTTACAGTTAAGTCAATACCTTATAAACGGATTTAATGTTACTATTTAATTCAAGATGTATTTTATACTAAGGCATTTGAGAACTAAGACTATTTAATAACATATAGTTGAAATCGATAAGACACCAAATAATTTTCATATGTGTGCTTTATGTTATGTTGTATTTTTTTTTAACTAAATGATAGTATGTGTAGAATTATTCCCTTGGAGGGATTTTGTCTTTTGAGACTTAATGAAGTTTATGGACTTATTTTGTTTTCTCTTTAAAATTTTCATAACCATTCTATGTCATGATCGGTTCCTATGTATTGGATGCATGTATGAGTGATGTATGTGTTCTAATGAGTCTTGATCAATATTTTATTTGACCACCAGAGGTGATAACCATTACTATGTTGAGTTTCAATTTGATCACTTGGTCACCTTCTTCCTTCTATTGTGGTTGTTTTTGTTGGAAAGATTTCTACAATGTAGACAATTTTTATTTTTTCATTGATGTCAAACCTTAACTGGTCAAACTATTTTTGTATGTTTGAGTACCATATCTATTGATTGATGAAGATTTGAAGAATAGGATAACAAGAAGACCAAGGAAATGGTTGAGTTATGAGTATACACCAGGGTACTTGATCATTTGGCACCTTGGAAAAGTGATATGTTGTTTATCTTTCACTAACAGTTCACTGGAAGGTCGATGTTGAGCAAAGCAAAGTCGATGCCAAGAAAAGCAGAGAAAGATGCCGATCAAAGCAAAGATAATGTCGAGTGCCAGTGAAATTCCAAGGGAGATGAGGAAGCCGAGCAACAATATTTTTTTAATTAATGAGATTTGATATCTTTGGCTGACATAGTTGATTTTATTGGGATATGCATTGTTAATTAAGATTGGTCCACACTCATTTAATGCACAGGAAACCATTATTAACGTATGGATTCAATGTTTAATTAATGACTATATTGGAGAAGTAAATTAAATATAATGATGGAAAGATCCATTGGATCTGACATAACCTAAGATCTACGATCTTGATTAAGTGGAAGAATATCTATCTGACCTAGATGAAGAGGTATAATATAACCTATTGTGGTTCTTGTTATAGAATCCGAGTGTAAGGAGAATTTGAATGAAAAAGTATTGCATGGTTAATTAACTGAATGGCAAAACCTAGCAGAGAAGGATGAATAGAGAAGCAGAGAGATTGCTTGATGGATTTCCAAGCAAATCTAAAGTTTGAGATGAAAATGAAGGCCACTTAGTTAATCAGCATTAGAGCTGAAATTGGATCTAGATTTGCAAAGTAAGTTGTATGTATCAGATCACACATTTTGATTACTTTCTAATCATTGTATCAGTTCAAATCCTTTAACTAGGTTGACCTCACAGTCATTGTATAAATCCTTTGAACAAGGTGACATTCAGATTAGAATGTTCTAAGTCCTCTAACGAGGCCACTCCTGATAGGGTGATTAAATCCTTTAACTAGGTCACATTTGACAGTGTGTTTTGTAACCTTTAACAGGGTTGGCTCCTAACAGGGCATCACTTCACAAGAGTGAAATTTTGGTAGCATGTTACTGGTGGTTTTTCCCATATTGGGTTTCCACATTAAATCATGGTGTCAAAATGTGTGAATGTTTATTTTGTGTTTTACTGTTAAGTTTATGTAAGCTTATTTCATTAGTATAGTAAACTGCACACTTTTGTTGTTTATTGATGCCGAGCACATCTGAGTTGTTGAAGTGGTATAAATTTTCATGGGCACATCTAGACCTGAGGATAAATGATTCACCCCCCCTCTCAGTTATTCTAAATTCATTCTAACAATTGGTATCAGAGCACTTGTTCTCTTGAAAAAGTTTGAAGGTACTTGGAAATAAAGATCAAGATGAATAAAAGGGATGGACCGAAGATTAACAAGGAAAAATTTCCTTCATGGTAAAGTTTGATGAAACTTCCCTTGGCTGGTATTGGTGATTCTGCTAAATGGCATATTGAAATAAAATATGTAGCCCCTACTAGAGTTTTGAATGTTGCACAATTAAGAGAAAAGCATGAACATAATCAAGCAATGATGGAACTTGAATCATCTCTGAACTATCATGAATTTGAGGACATCAAGGATTATACAAGTGCAAAGCAGATGTGGGATGCTCTTCAAACCATCTATGGAGGTGATGCGAATGTACTAAGAGCCAAATCTAAAATCTTGAAAGGTAAGTTTGATGATTTAAAAATGCAAGAAGGAGAAAATATAGTGCAATATTATGATAGGATAAAGGAAGTTGTAAATGCTATTAGAGGAGCTAAGGGAACCATTGATGATGACACTATCATGAGCAAGGTACTAAGAACACTTCTTCCTATTTATGCTATTAGATTATCTACAATTCAAGAATTGAGATGTACTCCTAACAACAATTTGACTCTAGAAAGTTTGGTAGGCAGACTTACAGCATTTGAGATGTCAAATTTTGATAACTATACTCCACAAGCTGTTGAATCTACATTCAAGTCCTAGATGGTCATCAGCAAATCAAGGAAAGGAAAGAAATGTGTGAGCAGTGATAGTGACACTTCAAATAATGATCTAGAAGAGCTTGAGGCACTTATGGCAAGGAGACTAGCTAGAGGAAAAGGAAAATTGAGAGGTAAACTTCCTATTATTTGTTTTTCTTGTAACAAAGTTGGTCATAATGCTACTAGATGTCCTGACAAGAATGAGAAAGATGAAAGAAGAGACAACAAGTAAAAAGAGAAAGGTAAGAAATCTTGTTATATAGTTGAAGAAGCTTCTGACAGTGAATCTGATAAATCTGATGAAAATGATATAGAAGTTGTGTATGTTGCAATGAAAGATGATTATGATGATGATGAGAAAACTGCACTAATTTCTTATATGAGTAAAGGTGATCATTGGATTATTGACAGTGGTTTTTCACATCACATGACTAGTGATAAGGAAAAATTTGAAACCTTAGATCAATGTAAGGGTGGATATGTTAACTTTGGTAATGATACACCTTGTAGAGTTAAAGGGAAAAGAACAATTAAATTGACTAACAAGATTATATGTGATGATGTGTATTGGGTTGATGATCTTAAGTATAACTTGTTGAGTGTTTCATAGCTAAACATTTCTAGTTACAGAATTGAATTCCATCACAGGAAAGCAAAGATCTATGATGCCAATGGAGAATTAGTTGGAGGTGGTGAGCAAACAAAAGGTAACTTTTTCTATCTGGATTTAGCTGAAGAGACATGCTTGTTTGCACAATATAATGATGTTTGGTTATGGCATAAGAGGCTATGTCATGTTAACTTTGATAACTTCGTAAGCATAAGTAAATTGCAAAAGGTTAGAGGGTTGCCTAAGTTGAAGAAACCTGAGAATGCAATGTGTAAGCAATGCCATTTGGGCAAAATGACTAAATCTAGCTTTAAGAGCAAAACTCATAATTCTGAGAATATTTTGGAATTGGTTCATACTGACCTTTGTGGACCTATTGGTGAGAAAAGTTATTGTGGAGACAAATATTTTATTCTATTTGTAGATGACTACTCTAGGATTATGACTATTATGTTTCTTAAAGAAAAATCTGATGCATTCCAGTTATTTAAGTGGTACTGGAAAAAGTTGAAAAGGAAACAGGTAAGAGTCTGAAATGTCTAAGATCTGACAGAGGAGCTAAGTTCATTTCTAATGATTTTAACAGGTTTTGCAATGACCGGGGGATAAAAAGATAGATGTCCACACCTAGGACACCACCACATAATGGTATAGATGAAAGAAGGAATTGATCTATCATGGATTGTGCTAGAACATTAACAATGGAGAAAAATGTTGCACATAAATATTGGAGAGAAGTTGTAAGTACAACAGTTTATACCTTGAATAGAGTACAAGTCAAGAAAGGTACAAATACTACACCTTATGAGCTATGGTATGGATATGCACCTACTTTAAGTTATTTTAAAGTCTTTGGGAGTAGATGTTTTATACTGAAGGATAACAAAAATGGTAAACTTGATGTTAAAGGAGAAGAAGACATATTTCTTGGATATTGTACTAAGATTAAGGCATACAAATGTTTGAATTCTAACACTAACAAAATTGTGGAAAGTGCAAATGTTAGAATTAATGAATATGCAGAGAGAAATAAAGCTGAAAGCTTGATTGATCCTGAAATTTATAGATCATTCACTTATCCTGAAGAGGAGGATTCTAATGAAACTGAAAATGAAGTTTCTGAGCAACAGTCTGCACCTGCTGAGACACAGAATGAAATTGCCGGGAAACAGGAGGTGACTGCCGAGCTATCTGATGGAGATGTTGAGTCACATTTCCACCCTGAACTAAACATGAATGATCAAACTAAAGCTGAGAAAGAGCCTACTTTGGAAAAATATGTGAGAAGGCACCATAGACCTAATCAAATCATAGGAGCAAAGGATTCTACAGTTATGACAAGAGGCAAATTAAGAGAAGACACATGTTTTCTATGTGACTTTGAGCCTAAGACAATAAAAGATGCTTTAGACAATGAAGATTGGATTCAATCCATGAATGAAGAGATAGACCAAATTGAAAAGAAAAATACATGGACACTAGTACCGAGACCTAACAACAAAAATGTAATTGGGACAAAGTGGGTATTCAGAAACAAGATGAATGAACATGTAGAGGTAACAAAGAATAAAGCAAGACTGGTATGGAAAGGTTATGCACAAGAGAAAGGAATTGACTATGGAGCAACATTCACCCCAGTTGCAAGATTGGAGGGTGTAAGAACTCTACTTGCATATGCAGCCTACAAAGGATTTAAACTCTATCAAATGGATGTGAAGTTAGCATTTCTAAATGGGATATTAGAAGAGGAAGTATATATTGAACAAGCTGATGGATTTGTTGACCCAAGCAAGAGGAACATGGTTTGTAGACTGCACAAGGCTTTATATGGACTGAAAAAAAGCACCCAGAGCATGGTATGAAAGATTGCACAATTATCTGATGAAGATTGGATTTGCAAGAACAAATGACAACAACAATCTGTATTTGAAAATAGAGCAAGGTAAAGGAATTTTATTGGCTGAAATTTTTTTTGATGACATCATATTCAATGGACAAGATATGATATGTAAAGCATTTTCAAAAGAGATGCAAACTGAATTTGATATGTCTATGTTTGGTGAGATAAAATTCTTTGTTGGTTTACAAATACATCAAATGAAGAATGGTATCTATATTACTCAATCAAAATATGTCAAGGAAATACTGAAAACTTTTGGTATGGAAGATTCAAAACTAGTGAGTACACCCATGGCTACTAGATAGAAGTTGACAAAGAATCATGATACAAAAGAGGTAAATCAAACACTGTACAGATCAATGATTGATAAGCTACAATATGTTGTACATAGTAGACCTAATATTTCATTATTAGTTGGAATTGTTGCTAGATTTTTTGCTAATCCAAAAGAGACACATATAATGGCAGTGAAAATAATTCTGAGATATTTGAAAGGTACAAAAGATTATGGCCTATATTAAAAAAGGAATGACAAGTTTGAACTCAGAGTCTATACTGATTCTGACTGGGCTGGTAATGTGGATGATAGAAAAAGCACCACATGAGGAGGATTTCTAGTGGGGAAAAGATTAATTTCCTGGACAAGAAAGAAATAGAATTGCACCTCACAGTCCATAGATGAAGCTGAGTATGTGGCAGCAACAATTAATTTTTCAAACATTGTGTGGTTGAAGATACTACTGAAAGGTATGAAGGAGGAGATCACAGAACTAGCTGTCATATATTGTGATAACATGAGTGCAATTAATATTTCTAAAAATCCTTTAATGCACTCTAAGACAAAACATATAGCTATCAAGTATCATTACTTGAGGGAGCTAGTTCAAAAGAAGGAAGTGGGACTAGAATATGTGAACACTAAGGAACAGTTGGCAGACATATTTAGAAAATTATTTCCCAAGGATGCTCATGAGTATCTAAGAGGTAAATTGGGGGTGATTCCCCTAGCAGAGGCTAACTAGTTTTGAATGGCACTGTTGCATCAAATGTTTTAATTAGAACACTTGACACATTGATGCACAATGAATCACATTTTTAGGATGCTTCCTGAAAACTGTGAAGTAGAAGACAAGAATAGAAAAGAAGATCAGTCATAAACAAAGATGACAGGAACAACATGATACAAATATTAGAACAAGATGAATCTGTATAACAAAGATGTCAACATCTTTGGCATTGTTGTCAAAGAGGGAGAAGATTGATAAACACAACTGGAAGAGAGAGCTGAATAGACAGAGAAAGATATCAGTGTGATTACAGACATAGAGGGAGTAATATTTTACAGATAAGAATCAGAATGAAGCTAAAGACATTAATGAAGATTTTTTCATATCAAGGGACACACACACTTTTTGGATTGTTTGGTAACTTTGGTTTATTGTTTTACAGTTTAGTGTTTCCATCAATGCCAAAGAGGGAGATTGTTAGAAAGATTGCTACAATGTAGACAATTGTTATTTTTTCATTGATTTCAAACCTTAAATGGTTAGACTATTGTTGTATGTTTGAGTACCATATCTATTGATTGATGAAGATTTGAAGAATAGGATAACAAGAATACCAAAAAAATGGTTGAGTTATGAGTATACACCAGGGTACTTGATCATTTGGCACTTTGGAAAAGTGATATGTTGTTTATCTTTCACTGACAGTTCACTGGAAGGTTGATGCCAAGAAAAGAAAAGTCAATTCCAAGAAAAGCAGAAGGTGATGCCGAGCAAAGCAAAGATGATGTCGAGCGCCAGTGCAATGTTGAGGGAGACAGAGGAAGCTGAGTAGTAGTATTTTGTTAATTGATGAGATTTGAGATCTATGGCCAACATAGTTGACTTTATTGGGATATGCATTGTTAATTAAGATTGGTCCACACTCATTTAATGCACAAGAAACCATTATTAACGCATGGATTCAATGTTTAATTAATGATTGTATTGGATAAGTAAATTAAATATAATGATGGAAAGATCTGTTGGATCTGACCTAACCTAAGATCTACGATCTTGATTAAGTGGAAAAAGATCTATCTGACCTAGATGAAGAGGTATAATATAACCTACTGTGGTTATTGTTGTAGCATCTGAGTGTAAGGAGAAGTTGAATGCAAAAGTATTGCATGGTTAATTAACTGATTGGAAAAACCTAGCAAAGAAGGCTGAACAGAGAAGTGGAGAGATTGCTTGATGGATTTCCAAATAGATATGAATTTTGAGATGAAAATGAAGGCCACTCGGTGAATTATCATTAGAGCTGAAATTGGATCTAGATTTGCAAAGTAAGTTGTATGTATTAGATCACACCTGCTAATTACTTTCTAACGATTGTATCAGTTCAAATCCTTTAACCAAGTTGACCTAACAGTCATTGTATAAATCCTTTGAACAAGGTGACATTCAGATTAGAATGTTCTAAGTTCTCTAACAAGGCCAGTCCTGATAGGGTGATTAAATCCTTTAACTAGGTCACATTTGACAGTGTGTTTTGTAACCTTTAACATGATTGGCTCCTAACAGGGCATCACTTCAAAAGAGTGAAATTTTGGTAGCATGTTACTGGTGGTTTTTCCCATATTGGGTTTCCACATTAAATCATGGTGTCAAAATGTGTGAATTTTTATGTTGTGTTATACTGTTAAGTTTATGTAAGCTTATTTCATTAGTACAGTAAACTGCACACTTTTATTGTTTATTGTTGTCGAGCAGATCTGAGTTGTTGAGGTGGTATAAAGTATTATGGGCACATTTGGACCTGAGGATAATAGATTTAGCCCCCCCCCCCCTCTTAGTTATTCTAAATTAATTCTAACAGTTTTATGATATGATTGATGGTCTTTGGGTTATGTTTACTCCATGTCTAGGGATTCTTTTTATTGGTGAATTATTCTTGGGGATTTGATTAATCTTGTGTTATGATACTATGTGTAATTGGTATTTGATTTATTTCAGATGTCTAGTATGGGATGGACTGTATGGATCCTATACAAGGATGTATTATTCTTTGTTATGCTCAAGATTTTTCATTAGTGAATTTAATGACTTCATGTTTTATGAGAAGTCTTTTATGGATTTGTTTGTGTCTTCTCTTTGTTTCTTTTGTTGGGATCATTAGAGTAGGTTATCTAGGAGCATAGAGGGGAAGTGTCTTGCAATGGGTGTCAGGGCCCTAAGAGGCTACTAGGGTAACTCATTGTAAGTGATTTAATAAGTGACAAATTAATAAATATATTAGAAGAGAAACATTAATAAGATAAATATGTGCCTCACCCATGCCTTGATTATAGTATAGGATAAGGATGAGAGTAGGATAAGATGCTTGATTAAGGTCTTGCATGGTTAGAGTCCTTGTTGGTATGAAAGGATTACTGAGTCACATATGGCCACTTGATTATCAGGGTCCAAAGAGGCTACCAGGAAAAAACTCAAGGGTTAGATGTATGTGATGACACTTCCCTATATGTGTTCTAGGTTCCTATGTGAGAATTTGGTAAACTTGTTATGTCTCTTGATAATTTACACTTGATAACCTTATAACCATTTGTTACCATTTTATTCAGTGTACCTTTGCATTAGTCTTTCTTGTTTGGTTATTTCCTCTAGTGGGGCTTGGTGTTATCTCCTCAGCATGGTGGGAGTTGACCTGTAGGTTCTGCGTGGTCAAGTGGTAGTGATTCTTATTACCATTAAGATCCAAATTTTGTGACTTTATGCTAGGATGATCCTTGATGCTACTTCTATCTTATTGTTCATTGCTTGGATATTTTCTTATTATCATCATGAGATGTATATCTTGTATTTCATTTTATGTATTATTGACATTTATTTAGGAGATGTATATGTACTTGTATTGTATTATTATTATCCATGTGTCATGTGCAGTGGAAGTTGTAATATTATGTATACCATGATGTATTAGTTGTACTCTATAGATTGTATCTTTGTTTACATTGATGTAATGAATGTATCTAATGATTCAGTTGTAATGTATATGTTAGTGTACTTTCTGATTTATGTTCTTTCCATTATGAATAAGTAAAGAGATAGTTCATACTTCGATTTGGGTTTTAAAATGAACGTAGGATAGATCACATGATTTTGTTTTGGATGATATTACTACTTTAATTAATTTTGTTAAAAGTAACACCACATCTTGGACTCCTTAAGAATATTAACTGAGTTTAGTTTTAAGTTATGTTGCACTTGCTATTACATCTATATTATTTAATGTAAAATATAAATTATTATGTCAACTTAATGTAAAGTTAGGTTAAGTTCTCATGGGTTCCCAGATGGGGTATTACACTTTGTATTATCATAAATTGGTTGGAAATGTTCCATCAATCAAAACCTTATAAGTTATTCCTCTAACATGCAAAATGTCATCAGAGTAACTTGTCATTGCGGAGTAAAAAATGTTGAGACTTTTTTATGGCCAATGAGAGATCAGGGGAAGATATGTCGATACCAAAATGACAAAAGATGTATCAAGGGGACACTTGAAAGGGTCTTTCAATTAATTAAATAATATATATATGGCATGTAGATAGAGATTAATTGGTGTATCACATAAAGAGTTCTAGCGATTATAATGATTGGCATATCAAAAATATTTTGAAATTCAAAATGGCAAAGGAACACGTTGAATATAAAAATTGGTAGAAATAAATGAGCCACACAAAGAAAATTCAATCAATAACTTTAATCAAATTTGGAAGAGATCTTGCAAGATTCATTGAAGAATGAATTGGTGAAGGAGAAAGGCACATGGTTGACAAAATGCAACAAAATATTATTGGATGTATTGGATACTGCTAGGGAAGAGGGAATATTACTAGATGGGGTCTGTTAGCATATGGGTCAAATAATCATACTGGAGTATGACATCGGGAATACAATTCATGATGTTGACACTTATATATCAAAAGAATACAAGTCACATAATGGCTACTACTGCTATGCTAGGAGAAGATTAATATGTTCCTATAATGTTAGTGTTAACTAGTTGTTATTTTATTTTGAAAAGACTGAAATGAAAGGACACCTGATAGGGAGCCTCCTTGGTAACCTTTCAAGTTTTCTTGAAACTCTTATTAGGCATCTCTCAGGATCTCTAGGGCTTCCTTAATCCACCCTTCAACACTTGGAAGAATCAGTTCTTCCTCTCCAACCAAGAAAACTACCTATCATGTTAAAGTCACCATTCTTGTGCTCTACAAGAATCTTCCACTCACTCCACTCCAAGCCATAAAATTACATTTGGATTTGCAAGAGCATCAGGGCTTCAACATAATCCATTTTTGGATTGCAATCTAGGTTTGAAACCATCAAGTTGGACCATGTGCCCATCGAGTTCTAGATTCCTACTTTCTAGGCCTTGTAGCCCTTTTTGCAAATTAGGCCTCCTAGATTGTAGGACAACACTTTTTTTGCACAAAAACTCAAAAGAACCCCCAAATCTCTTCCAGCCTTCTTCAATTAAATCAAAAACTCACAAGGATTTTCTAGGTCTTAGGGTACAGTACTGTCCGTACACCCTACTTCTTGAAAATGGCTCTTTTCTTGGTTTTATACCAGTTTGAGGTCTTAGGCTTCAAAACTTGGCATGTGGGATTCTTGAGCACTCCTCCACTTTAGGAAACACTTGAAAAACATCATTCAATACACCCATGGCCTTCTTGACTCATGATAACACCCCCTGCAACTTTTAAACTTGCTGTCACTTGCTTTCTCTAACCGGGCTATCAACTTAGCTTGCCTAGGGAAAGTGTTTAAAAATACATGCCAACACTTTCAGAGCTCCTCCTTCCATAGTTTGGTAGCTCCATGGACCTAGTCTCCATTCCTAGGTGGCCATACAAAACCAATGGTGGGAAGTGGATTTAGGTCCACATCTTGCTCCTTGCTCCAAAACGGGACAGCAAACAGTCCAAAACTGAAATAATTTTCAAACTACAAACAAAGAACAACTAAAAATAGAAATAATGATTGGAAAAGCTTGGTAACATGCAAGAAAACAACCTCCAATGATCATAGTCATTAAACTAATCCATTCCAATACAATGAAAACACAAAATGCTTCAAATCTGCTATTTTTCTCATAAAACTCTTGGCTCCAAAATATCAGTTCGTACAAAATGAATTCCAACCCTCACAATTAGGGTTTTTCCACCTTATATAGCTTAGACACAAATGTGATCACCCTTCTATGGGTTCAAAAACTCTTAAAACCTCGAAATCCTCTAGACAACAAAATGTTGTCAGCAACTTTGAAAAGTTGCTAATGTTGCATATCAACATTTTACATCTTTTTGCCAATCACACTTTTTAAGTGTTTTCTCCACCAATCTATCTTAGCTAACCTTAGCTAGACCACTTAGGGTAACCATGGACCCTAAGTACCAAAATGACATCACCCTACCCATTGATGACATCATCAAGGATAGTCCATTAAACAAGAGCCAAAAAGATCTAAACTACCCAAAATGAAGCATAAAATGAAACTTATCTAAACTGCTCTTGGTCAACATGACCTTATATAATTAAATTTCCCTACTAGAGGGTCTTACACACACTAGCACACCAAAATGACAAGAGACTACCATATTTGCTTGGCATCTCCAGGGTGCTCCTGCACCATACTACCAAGGTTAAGAACTTATGTCACCTCAGGGGACAAGAGCTTAGGATCAATTCCCTACTTCTTAAAGTCACTCTCATCCACCCAAGTAGCCTCAGCCTCTGACATGCCTACCCACTGAATGAGATGTTCCAAATAGGTGCCCTTTCTAGTCTTTTTCTTCACACAAGAGTCTAAAATCTTCTCTGCCCTTAGTGTTGGTGTAGGGGTAAGCTGAACATCTGATGCTATGTCCTTACCATCTGAATGTACCTCTATATCTGCTAGTGTAGGTCCCTTATACTGGACTAAATCTTGCAAATTGAAAATAGGAGAGATTGCCAAATCTGTTGGCAAGTCAAGTTTATAGGCATTTTGCCCATACTTTGCAAGAATTTTGCAAGGACCAATCCTCCTCATCTACAACTTGGTGGGGACTCCCTTCTGCATCTGGAATTGTTAAGATGAACCATCACAAGGTCACCCATAGAAAATTGAAGATCTTTCCTTCTTTCATCAACCTTGGCTTTTAACTTCTTTGTAGCCTCTTGGAGCTGCTTCTTTACTTGCTCATGAACCTCCTTCATGGATTGAGAAAAATCATCTACATATGCACTCCTTCCTTCTAAATTTTCCAAGTTCCTTAACTCAAACACACCTCTAGGGTGCAGCCCATAAGCTACTTCAAAGGGGCTTTTACCTGTTGTCCTGTTTACACTGTCATTGTAGGCATATTTAGCCTGGGGTAACATCTAATCCCACATCAATCCATACTCCTTTGTCAAGAACCTAAGGAGATTTCCCAACACTCTATTGATCACTTCAGTCTGACCATCTGTCTGGGGATGGTAGGCTAACCAAAATGATAGATTGGTTCCCAATCTTGATCACAAGGTCTTCCAAAAATGACCCATGAATTTTACATCTCTGTCAGATACTATGTTGATGGGCAAACCATGGATCCTTACCACTTCTTTAAAGAACAAATGAGCAATATGGCTGGCATCATGGGTGGTTTTGCAAGCAATGAAATGACTCATCTTGCTAAACCTATCTACCACCATAAATATACTATCCAAACTAGACTTAGTTCTAGGCAGCCCAACAATAAAATCCATACTGATACATTCCCAAGGCCTATTAGGAATGGGTAAGGGCTGATACAAACCTACATTTGATGCTATGCCCTTGGCTTTTTGGAAAACCAAACACTACTCCACATACTTCCTGATGTCCTTCTGCATCCTAGGCCAATAGTAGAACCTTTGCACTAGTTCCAATGTCTTATTCAGGCCAAAATGCCCACTTAAGCTGCCATTATGCTTTTCTTGGATTACATTTTCCCTCATAGATTCCTTAGGGATACATAGCTTCCCTTCTCTAAACAAGAGGTCATTCTGAATTGTATAGTCAGAGAATTGACTATGGAAATGGTTCTTGAATTCTTTACATACCTTGTATGCTTCTGAGAAGTCCTCATCACCTTCATAAAGCTCCTTGAAGCTTTCTAAGCCTATACTTTGTAGATGTACTTCTTGGAATGTCAAGAGTCTCCTACTAAAAGCATCAGCCACTTTATTCATCTATCCTTTCTTGTGTTTGATAGTGAAGGTATAGGCCTACAAATATTCCATCCACTTGAGGTGTTTGTTGCTCAACTTCTCCTGTGAGTTGATAAAACTCAAAGCTTTGTTATCAGTATAAACTACAAATTCCTTAGGAAACAAATAGTGCCTCCATTTCCTTAAGGATTGTAAAAATGCATATAACTCTAGATCATAAGAAGAGTACCTCTTCTTGGCCTCATTCAAATTCTCACTGTAAAAGGCTACTGGTCTATTCTCTTGGTTCAAAACTGCCCCAACAACTATACCACTTGCATCACATTC
>MU226229.1:1503874-1514670 GCA_018584345.1 Thuja plicata
TATATGAAATGTAACAAAGAGATATCATATCATAGAATAGGAAAAATACGTTATCAGTTATAGAAGACATTTTCATAATTAATATATTGGCAATGCTTTACTTTTAAAAGTTGTGGATGTAATCTTTAAGTTGATCATGTCCTATATGATTTATTTTTCAAGTAAATAGAAGCTATCTTGAGTCTTTTTGTAGATATATTATTTGTATTACATTACAATTTGATTATCAAAATTTGTATGTGAAGTTATTGTCCATACTCATTTTGTCTTATTGGTCTTTTCAAGAAAAAATTAAACTCCATAGGACTGATTGTGATGTTATCTAATATTTGAAGACATTTAAGGTCAGATAAGTTGATAGGGTCATCCAAGTGGTGGTCTTAAAAAATTGTCTCATACGGGTTCTACATGAAGGTCGAGGAGAAGAGTCACTCTAGAGCCCAATATAAAGAAAGCATTGGTCTATCATTATAATTATATATCAAAATCTTATTCAAAAGAATAAAAGTTAATTAGAAGTAGAGAAGTAGTGACAATAGAAGGATAAAGAAAATTTGTGCTCAATAAAAGAAATAGAAGATAGAGTATGAACTTAGTAAGAGAATCAAATTACTTGATAAAAGTAGAAGTTAGAAAAATTTAGTAGTATATCGAAGCAATCAATAACAAGTAAGATAAGCAGTAAAAAAGGATTAAATATTTTGCACATTTCAAAAATTCATGTCGTTTTGAGATTGCATATACAAAATCATTAAAATCAATCCATTTTTCTATACAAATATTTAACCTAGTTGGAGAATAGGTCTACCCACCTAGGTCCTATAGAGCCTAAAGCGAAGACTACGATTTAAATCATATTAGATCGATCCTATTCATTTTCCAAATCAAGTGATAAGTTTTTAGATGGAATTTGGCATCATCCCAGGATTTCTCAATCTGTTGATTTGGGAACCAACAGATTGGCAACTCTGGTGGGGATTGAATAAGGAAATTCTCTAGAATCTTTGATGATATAAGAAAAGAACTTTGTTGGAAAATAGAACCCAAATGATCAGAATAAAATTCCTCACATTGAGGTGGAGAATCTAACAAAAGAACCCTGACAGTATATGAATGAAGAAATAATTTTTGAATCCAAAAGAACTAATCCAAGACATTTAACTCTTAGATTTTCTAAAGCCCAGCCTTGCATGTTTGGAAGAAGGTCATTAGCGCAAGGTCATCCTATAAAACATATACATTTGGATCATACTAGAAGAAGAACTAGATAGAATAAAATGGAATTAAATATTTCAAGTCCAATGGGATTTGAAGATGGAAGGAGCTTCTCTGAGCTAGAGTTTGGAATACCTAAATATTATCCAGATGAGAATGGTTTTCATGTGCTAGGTGAGAGACCATTTGAAGAAGACATTAACTTGACTAATGTGAATAAATATCAAAGGCCTACATACCCTCCTGGTTTTGAAACTTCTAAGTAATCAAGAAAAAGTTCAAAAGGAGCTCAGAATGATGATCAAGAAAACCAAAGATTGCAAGTAGAGCAATGGATGAGAGATAATTTAACTAGCCTTACATCTACCATGGAGGAAATGCAAGTCGTAGATTAGAACAATAGATTGTCTCAAGAAATAAAATGTATATTTGGTTGATTGATCAAACATGTGGTGTTAGAACATAATTTCCAAAGATCCAACCAAGGTGAAAGAACTCTTGAAGGCATGCAAGGAAGAAATGATCAAAATGGTAGGATGAGAGTTAATCAGAATCATATTAGAATCCATAATAATACCTTGTATGAAGGTGACCATGGTATAAGAACAAGGCACTTGCGTCCACCTCATAATAATAACCACTATCAACAAGGAGGTAATCATCGTACAGGATATTATGACCAATTTGGGTACTGACCTCATCATCAAGATTACCAGCCTCCTCCTTATTTTCAAATTTTAAATAATTACAAATGTCAATACCCATACATTCCCCAAAACCATGGACCTCACTTTTATCCAGACCCTTTTTCATTTACAAGAGGTCCTATGAATATTAACAAATATAAACCATTAGATTTCACACAAATCCTTGATTCTCCTCATGACATTAAAAATGAATGGAAAGCTGATATTCCTAATTTTGGAGGAAGTGTTGTAGAAAATGTTGAAATTCATATGAGAGCATTTGAAATCACTATAGAGAATCATGAAGTACCCCATGATGACATATACATGAATTTATTTGTGCAATCCTTGACTGATGATGCTAGATAATTGTACAAAGGATTTCCCGATGCTTCAATTAGTAGATGGATGGATTTTAGAAAATATTTCCTTGAAGAATATGATGACCATAATGATTCCCCATTCACTCTGCATGAATTAACCAACATAAAAAGGGGATATAATGAATCTATGGCTGAATTCAATAAAATATTTCATAAATTGTTAAATAGAGTTCCTCCCCAAATGAAATTGACTGATGAAATATTTTTAGTGTTTTACATGGATGCTTATGATAGAAAAAAATTTATGTTATCAAATCGAGAAATCCACATACTTTGATGGATGCATATAGAGCTGCAGTCACAATAGAGAATAACAAGAAAGATTATGGTAAAGTGGGAAGAATGGATGATGTCAAATTATATAATCCTAGAGCCCCAAAACAAAACAAAACAAAGAGGAAGAAATTTTTGATAAAGTGATAAGTGCTTCAAAATACCTAACAACAAAGATGGGTAAAAATGACAAACCTCAGTTTAATAGAAATGACATGCCACAATTCAATAGGAATATAGAATGAGGTTACAAGATATGCCATATAACACAACTTGGAAAGATGGGAGGTCTGAAGTGACTAAACAAAATAAAGATACATCAGGTCCTCTAAGTAGACAAGATAATAACATGGTTAGTGAGAGTCGTTGGTCCATGGATTGTAATTTGCCTCATTCACCTCAAAAGTGTGTAGTAGCACAAATTTTGCAAGAGGAGAATGTGGAAGATGAAAATTTTGATCCTGATCAAACTATCATTATGGTGTCAATGAAGTCATTTGGGGGTGCTAATGACTATGATTCATTATAAGAAGGATGTGAAATTGATGTCATCTTACAAAAATATAATCAACATTGTTATATGAAACATAAATACTTAGATGATGATGAAGGTTTTCTTAGACTGAGAAGACCTATTGAAGAAGAAATTAAAGCTCTAATTGTTGTTGTCGTAGCCCATGCTAGATGTAACTATAATTTAAGAGGAAGGATGGTGAACGTAGAGCAAGGTAAGCCCACTGGAATTTTTGTGAAAGAGAACAATTAGAAACAAAAAGGGACTGCAACAACGATGACCAAACCATCATATGCAAAAGTAAAAAATGATAGCACTAAACTAGTCAAACCACCCAAGGCAGAAAATGTTGATAAGATTAAATTAGTAAAACCAACAAAGATTACTTCTACATCATCTTTTGACATCACAAATTCCTTGTCTCAAATGAAAGTGTCAGTTCCACTATTGGAAATGATGAAATTCCCACAATACAAGAAAAGTGCCATTAAATTATTGAATAGTGTACCTAAAGAATAGAATGAGGTCACTAAAAACAAGGAAGAAGAATCAATTCTTGAAGTGTATATTGGTACCACATTAACCAAAAATCCCTCTCAAAATGATCCATTTTATATGACACTTCTGATTAACAATAAGCTTTTGAGAAATAGTATGATAGACTTTGGGGTTGCCATAAATATTATGCCTTGTGATGTTATGAAGGAGTTGGGACTGAGTGTTGACACAATATATGGAAAGTGTTATGCAATGGATAATAGATTAGTTCATGTAGTTGGTGTTATGAAGAATGTTGAGTTTAAGATTGTCAAATGTCCAGAAGCCACATATAGAATTGACATTATAGTGGTAGATGTTTCTCCCAACTATGACATGTTTCTTTCAAGATAATGGACTAAATTGGTTAGAGGGCATGTACAATTAGACCTATCATACACCATTATCCTGATGAATGGAAAAGAAGTCAGAATCAATAAAGAACCAAGATCCTCATACATCATTGAAGATATTGACCCCAATCAATTGAGATTCTTATGTCATACATATATGGATAATTTCATAGTTTAACTTACTAAACCCGAGTTGAAGAATACTGCGCCACTAAGAATTCATGCTGAGAAAAACCAAGAACTAGTTTGGAGAAAATAAGGGAATGGTACAGGAGTGGTATATATATATATATATATATTGATGGAAAAAAATTCAAGTACTCTTTTCTTTTGACATTTGATTGTACCAATAATGTGGCGGAATATGAGGCCTTGTTGCTTGTTCTGAATCTAGCCATCAAACATGGGATAAAAATGTTAAGTGTTACAGTTATTCAGAGTTAATTATATCACAAATAAGGGATAAATATGCTACCAAGAATGTGAGGTTGAGGAATTACAGGAATGAGGCATGGGATATGATTGAATTTTTTGATGCCTTCTATGTTAATTGGGTGGATATGTCTAGAAATATTATGGCATACTTCTTGGAAAATGTGGCAGTAAAACAAAATGATATAACTTTGAGTGGAATATCCAAGGTTAAAATCAAGACTAGGCCAGCAATCCAAGGTAATATCTACAAGTAGAAGGTTTTGAGGATGATGGTGACATATTAAAATTATTGATGTGTGAAGGCAAGTATGATTCACAAGAAATAGACTTCAATGCTTATGATGAGGAGGACATAAAAAAGACTTTATTTGGAAATGAAGTAGTCTAATTGAAAACAAAAAAAAGTACCCAAAGGATTGGTAGAATTGGAAAGGGTCTTTGATAAAGATGATATAACAAGCCTGAAAGTAGAATCAATTAAGGAAGAGGATGTTGAAAAGGTAAATTTGGGGATGAAAAATGCACCAAAAGATGTATACATTGGAAAGAAGCTTAATCCAAAAATAAAAGAAAGGTTGATTGTGTTATTCAGGAAATACAGTCATGTATTTTCCTAGTGTTATGATGACTTGAAAGCATATGGGGAGGATTTTTTCCAACATGAAATTCCATTAAAATTGTATACCAATCCATTCAGACAAAGACAAAGACCAATTAATCTCATTCTAGCCCCAAAAATGCAAGAGGAATTAATCAAACTCAGGGATGGAGGAATAATTAAACCCATCAGACATTCTACTTGGGTGTCTAACTTGGTGCTTGTCATAAAAAATAATGGAGGTATCAAACTCTGTGTGGATTTCAGGAATTTAAATATTTCATCATTGAAGGACAACTATGCACTACCCAATATGGAATTATTACTAGAAAGGGTCACATGAAATGAATTATTATCCATGATGGATGGATTTTTAGGTTACAACCAGGTTAAGGTGAAGGAGTCTGAACAATATAAAATTGCCTTCACTATACCTTGGGGTACGTATGCCTATGTTAGGATGTCTTTTGGATTGACTAATGTTGGAGAAACTTTCCAAAGGGAAATGGATGTTGCCTTTCATGAATTAATCAATGACATCATGGTAATATACTGAGATGATCTCACTGCTTACTCTAGAAAGGCTAAGGATCATTGATATCACTTGGAGAAAATATTTTTAAAATCCTTGGAATATGGTATATCATTAAATCCCAAGAAATGTCATTTTGGTGTCACTAAAGGGAAATTACTTGGCCATGTAGTCACCAAGGCTAGAGTAAAAATTGATCCAGAAAGGGTCACAACCATTGATAAAATCCCTATCCCCAAAATAGTGAAGGGTGTTCATTCATTTTTGGGGCAGATTAATTTTGTAAGAAGATTCATCTCTAACTTTGTTGAGATAATCAAACCTATTTCAAAATTATTGAAAAGGGGTGCTAAAATAGATTGGGATGTTGAATCTCTTGATGCATTAATTGCTATTAAGAGAGATATTAAGGAGGTGCTGGTATTAAAATCTCCAGAGTTTTCTAAACCTTTTCATATTTTCTCTTTTGCCTCATTCCATACTATTTTTGCATTCATGCTACAAAAGAATGAGGAAGGCCACGAATAGATAATGGTATTTTTTAGTAAGTCCTTGCATAATGTTGAATTGAAATATGATATTAATCAAAAGAAGGCATATAAATTGGTCAAAACAGTAAAATCTTTCAGACCATACTTGGTTGGGGTAGAAGTTTTATCCTATGTGCCTAATGCAGCAGTCAAACATATATTCAGACAATCTTAAGTAATTGGTAGAATATGAAGGTGGATAAATTGGGTTCAAGAGTTTAACATCAATATCTAAATAACCAAACTAGTAAGAGGACAAAGATTGGCAAGGTTGATGGTTGAGTCTAATCTTGAAGTGGCTCAAATAAATCATGTGGAACTAGAATAGGCAGTTATAAGAATTGAGAGGTGTCCATGGTATCAAAACATTGTTTTTTATTTGAAACATATGAAGTGTCCAAATGACCTAAATGACAATAAGAAAATATCTTTGAAACTACAAGAAGCACAATATGTACTAATTGAAGGAGATTTGTACTGGAAGAATCATAGAGTATTAATTTTTTGTTTGGATACATATCACTCTAAAGAAATATTGAAGGAGTTGCAAGATGGTGTATGTGGTGGTCATTTCTCAATGAAAACTACAACACACAAGGTGTTGAAGGCATGATACTATTGGCCCTTTCTGTTCAATGATTGATATGATTATGTCAAAAGGTGTGAGACATGTCATAAATTCTCTAGAAAATTAAAATGTGATTGTCCCTTATACCCATGCAGAGTGAGGAGCCATTTAAAATGTGGGGTATTGACTTCATAGGTGAAATCAAATACAAATCAAGTGGAGGGCATAGATGGATACTATTAGCCACAAATTACTTTACTAAATGGGTGGAGGCAATACCTACTATACAAGATACTAGAAAGGAAGTGATAAAGTTCCTAATGGAGAATATCTTGACCAAATTTGGAGTTCCTTACAAACCAGTCACTGATAATGGAATATGTTTTAGATCTAAGGAGTTTACAATTTTTTGTGAAATTTATGGAATCACTATTTCTTATGCCTCACCATATCACCCATAAGAGAATGGGAATGCATAATATAGCAACAAGAATGTACTGAAAATAATTAGAAGGATGTTAGACAATAATAAGAGAGCGTGACATTCCAAATTGAACTTGGCACTATGGGTTGATAGGATAACTATCAAGAAACCTACTGACATTCACCTTTTGAACTGGTATATGGGAAGAAGGCAAGATTACCATTGGATAACTTGTTTCTTGCTTATAGATTTATGTTAGAGGAAGGGATTGAGGATTTTGAATTCATGGAGGAAAGATTTGAGAAGATAATTGAGTTGGATGAGATTAGGAGGGATACTAAAAAAATAGAATGCAAAGATCCAACAATAAGTTAAGGTTTTACATGATAAAAAGGCAAAGGATAGAATGTTTGAATGAGACTGGGTATTCATGTGGAATGCCAAAAATCAAGATAAGAGGAAGCATGGTAAGTTTGAAGCATTGTGTATTGGACCATATATAATCACAGGGAAAGGTGGAGAAAATTCATATTAATTGCAAAACACCTCAAGAAAACACACAAATTGTCAATGCATGGACAATTATTGAAGCTCTTTTTCTCTTAGGAGAAGAACGTATATTCCCTGCATAGAAGATTAGGTTTCATCATTCCATCTAATTTGTACATATCCCACATTGCCACTCACTTTAGATTTTTTTTTTTCATCATGTATACCTCTATTCCCATTTTTGTTTTGTCTGTTCTCTCAGAGATAGATGGATCCTCTCTATGCCCACAAGGGGCATACATCCCCAGAAAGAGCCATTGTTGGGACTTCAATTTTTTGCAAAATTTGAAGTACCCATGATGAGAAAAAGAACGATCATAACACATAAAATATCTATATTCAAAGGTTATATTTGCCGATTATAATGCAAAATCAGTTCACAAGGCATCACCAAGCTTTTGTATTTGATATACCCTCACAAAAGTTGAAGCTAAAAAAGTTTTTTTATACAGATTTCATCAAAACATTACTCCAAATAGAGTACCTATCTGTTAGTAAATAGATCTGCACTTCAAAAATACCAACACAAACTGACTCATAATGCCCAGATGAAAGTACAAATGCTACTAACAGTTGGAGAAGTTATCATTAGATTGATAACTTTCCCTTGAATTGAGAGGTGCAACTCCCTCTTAGAAAGATTTACAATGAATTAAAATATAAGTTATGTCTTTAACCAGAAGACACAAAGGCATACTAACATTAACCCATCAACATGGTGTGAATGTGATTGTAGATTTAATAATTTAAAAGAAAAACTAAATGCATGGCACAAAGACCATTCACTTATTCTTCCCAGTGTAAGAGCATGAGAAAGATTTAATATTTGTTTTCAGATACATGAATGAATAAACTCATAGATTTAATAAAATTCATGAGTAAAAATGGGACAGTATAAGAAGATGACTGAAATGACTCACAGATCACTCTCAATCAGAAAAAATATATTCAAACTCAAAGATCTGATACATATTCCTCCTTCCTCCTCAATACACAGTAAAAGACTCAAAGATCTATTTACTCCTGCATAAACCATAACTAAAAACATTACATGTATTCATTCTTTCCCTTGTTACAAATAATAAATATTTTTTCTCCTTTGCTAGAGCACACAAATTGCAGAAAAAGAAGAAAAAGAACCTTTTCTCCTTCTTTCTTTTGCATATTTAACTCTCCCCATGCTGGAAATTTATTTTTAGTTTTAATAACTGATTCTCGGAAGTTATTTTATTTATCATATTATTTGACCCAAGACTCATATTACATACCAAAAAAACACATGCATGGGCTCTTGGACAAGTGGCATATGAATACATTAGTCATCAATCAAAAATCTTACTGCTGGGCAAATTTAAAAATATTTATGACAGTCAAATTAGGCCTTGGTGCAAGGGGCATAACTAATTATTCCACCGTTGGATCTCCTTGATTTTTGGATATGTTAGTGCTGACCTAGTTGTGCCAAATTGCACAAACGTGATTTGTAAAATGGTGTCTGAGTAAAGAGTTACGCAGCTCTGAGTAGAGGCATATAAAAATGTCAAAAAAAATCAGACTTGTGTTAATGTTATCAGCAACTTTCACATTATTTGCACTCAAACTTCACCATTGCCACCACCACTTGTTTCTTAGAAATTATATTAATGTCTAGATGAATTAGACATCATCCCTTTCTGTTATCTAAAATATTCCATCACCTCACAATCACAATGAGTTGGATGAATTTTAGATTTTCAAAACTGTGCACAGTCGCTATAGTGTCCAGCATTTTTGTTGTTTCTATCATGCAACCATGATAATAAAATTGTAATCTTCACCATTAATTCAAATGCCTCATTAGATACCCATACTAACTGTATTCCATGCATTCTACAATAATTGCATTCCTACAGTACTTTTAACATTTAATTGTTGATATGAATGGGCATTGCCAACATGAAAGGTAATGAATCATTTCCCTTCATTTTAAAGTTTATATCATGTGATGTTTCTTCCATTTCCAATCTCTGTAATAAAATATGAGATAGCTTTCCAGTATATTCTAACACACTAGAAAATATGCCTTGTGATGACATTAAGTTTTTCCATTAGTATACTTAAAAGGAAAAGCATGATAAAGGTCATCGGTATAAACATAACTGGCGGACAGCAAGGATATCCGATGAGATGAAAATGCCTATCATAAAAATGATAAGTATAGACTTGCCCGACGAACATTGACAAGAGTCAAACTGACGAAAATAATTACCGACGATATAGTATTGAGAACATCGCTGACGGAGAAGAAAAGGCATACCCAACGAACAGTTCAATTAAGGGACACCGATGGAGTACAAAACTGACAGAACTAACAGAACAGCCCGACCATTAGAACTGACAGTCAGTTACAAAACCCACAAAAAATGGATCTGAATCTACATGTCAGATAAAATATTGTAATTCTATTTATAGAGTTTTAATTTGTTTTAAATCTTTACTTGAGGGTAAAGCAAGAAAATTGTGAATGTTTTAAAGCATCCTAACGGATCTAAAACATATCTAACTAAAGATCAAGGTCAAGTTGTAAACCTTGGATCTAGAGTTAATTTGTAAAAGCGTGAATCAAGAATAGAGCTAGAAATTAGTATAAATAGATGTTCAATCATTTGTAATGTAATGTGACTTGTAATCATTTGACAAATGATAGTAGCCATGGAGAGCATCTAAGAAGAAGAAGAGAATTCATGCAAAGTATAGAAACAGATCAAAGCAGTTATCAAGAACACAGAAAGGCTACTGATGAGTAGAGACAAGGTATCACTCAATCACTCAAGGTGATTACATTTACATTGTAAGCTTTACAGGATCTATTATCAGCAATTAGATATTGCATTCACTATTAGATCAACATTTATATTGTAGTTGCATTCTAATAAGTGCATCACATCTAAAATCCTTTTGTAGAAGGTGGACTTAACCATTCTTTGATAAATCTCTTAATAGAGTGCACACCTAATGGTGTTGGTAAAGCTTCAAATGAAGTAGATCCTAACAGGTCTCCACTCTAATACTCTTAATAGGGTAGATCATCATAAGTGATCAATTGTAAGCCTTTACCGGCTCCCTTCTTATCTGCAGATAGTGAATTTTTGTGGGTAGACATCCCCACCACAGTTTTTACTTCCTAACAGGAGTTTTCTGCGATATCATATCATGTGTT
>MU226229.1:1528910-1541410 GCA_018584345.1 Thuja plicata
CTATATCTCCCTCAAAGTGACTGTCAAACCATTTTCTTGGACTCTATACGGACATACATAACTCCATCATCTCTGATATTTCTGCATGGGCCAACACACATAATAATTGCATAACGGTTCAAGAAACCATTTTCCATGATCAAATGAACTCGAGCATAGTTCTACTATGGTCTAACATGACTGTCCAAACTTAGACACGTCCATGCATATGGAGAAACATTCACCACCTTTCCTTATTGCAAAAACCGAGCTTGAAGCATGTTGGTCTTCATCAGTTATTTTAGGAGGGCATGCAATATGCCTCGGCTTATTCCACTAATTCTTCAAACCGAGCTCCATCTCTCTCGAGTGTTCAACAAACTCGAGTGTTAGGCCTCACCTATCGGGTCCCTTCATGCGAAATAACACTCCACCATCCTAGCGCCACCTTTTTTTTTATAAACACAAACCGATAACAATGGGCTCATGAAGCATCACCATGGCTAGATGAAATAGGTTTTGATGCAGGATCTGATCTCATGCTCGCCACCTTTCATCCCATGCGGGGTATGGTCTGAAAAGACTTCATCATTTTCTTGATAATGCTGCATGCATGAAGCCAACAATTCTTAGGAAATCATTTCTACATTTAATGCGTTCACGAATGTTCTTGAAACCGTTATACACTCACGGTTTGACAAACAAGTTCTTGAATCAACTCTTTACAAAAAAAAATGATCACCATCAACCATGACGGGACTGGTATCTTAAACTGATACATTAGCCATTACATTCTTTAACAAGAAAACCGCAACCCGTAAACATATCTTAACCAGTCAAAGTGGAAATCTGTGTAGTCGATCTCTAAAGACATTAACAAAATGACACAAGGGCCTGACTATTCATTCGGGACTGTGGAAAACCAAAAACAAGAACATAACTAATGCCAAATTCAACAAGAGAACTACGAAACCGATTAGCAAAACATATTAAAAACTCTATTAATGTATATTGTCTGCAATTACAAAATGAATGGCTCTCTGGCTACCGCCAGAGAGCCATTTGGGGTTTTTCTCTTCTTTTCACTCTATTCCCCCCAAACTATTCCTTTTTTTTCCCACTCTTTATTCTGTAGCTCTCTCTTTTTCTATCTATCGGCCCCCCACTAATCGGTTACATGCTCTCTTTTTGAAGAGATTCTAGGTAGTTATTAAAAATAACCTATTACAATGCTATTTGAAACATTCTCATGAATACATTACAATGAAATTTAAGGGACTTTGACCCTTTCTCGACATGGTCCCACGAAATTCAAAAGGACCTAAACATCATAATCTTATGAAACTCCTCATAATGCTAATGGGTCATGATGCTCCCGCATCACTGACAGTTTCTTTTTCAGTTTGAATAATTGATTCTTGGAAGTTATTTTATTTATCATATTATTTTACCCAAGACTCATATTCCATACCAAAAAAATGCATGCATGGGCTCTTGGACAGGTGGCATATGAATACATTAGTCATCAATCAAAAATCTTGTTGTTGGGCTAATTTAAAAATATTTATGACAATCAAATTAGGCCTCGGTGCGGGGGGCATAACTAATTATTACACTGTTAGATCTCTTTGATTTTTGGATATGTTTGTTCTAGCCTAGTTTTACCCAACACCACCGAAGAGATTTGAAAAATAGTGTTTGAGTAAAGAGTTATGCAGCTATGAGTAGAGACATATAAAACTGTCAAAAAAAAATCAGACTTGTGTTAATATTATCAGCAACTTTCACATTCTTTGCACTCAAACTTCACCATTGCCACCACCACTTGTTTCTTATAACTTATATTAATGTCTAGATGAATTAGATATCATCCCTTTGTGTTATCTAAAATTTCCCATCACCTCACAATCACAATGATTTGGATGAATTTCAGATTTTCAAAACTGTGCACAGTCGCTATAGTGTCCAACATTTTTGTTGTTTCTATCACACAGCCATGATAATAAAATTACAATCTTCACCATTAATGCAGATGCCTCATTAGATACTCATACTAAATGTATTCTATGCATTCTGTAATAATTGCATTCCTACAGTACTTTTAACATTTAATTGTTGATATGAATGGGCATTGCCAACATGAAAGGTAAGGAATCATTTCCCTTCATTTTAAAGTTTATATCATGTGATGTTTGTTCCATTTCCAATCTCTGTAATAAAATATGAGATAGCTTTCCAATATATTCTAACACACTAGAAAATATGCCTTGTACCCTGTTTGAACCATCTTGAACCTATGAACTGCATTGAACTGCTTTGAAACTTCTTGAACCAGTCTGAGCACCCTCGAACCACTTTGAACAAGTTTGAACACCCTCGAATCACTCTAAAAAAGTTTGAACCATGTTCAAAGGTGTTCAAATATTTATGCTTCCACTTTTCATCTTTAAAATCATGATATTTTCAAGGATAAGAATCAACAACCATGCAAATCCTACATTTTGGTCAATAATAACAAGATAGGGCTGAGTTTTGAAAATTTTAAATTGGGGCACTCTAAGTGGGCCAACACTATCCTATCCCAGATAGAAAATGTTGTGAAGCATATTTATTCTAATTATTTCCATATGTAGTTATAATTTGTGAAAATATTATATGTAAAAACACTTGAGAGAAGTATCATCAGTGTAACACATTCATGCCTTTCACAGACCTCATTTAGCTTCCAACAAAAGGCATCGGTAGAATAAAGGATATGTTAGCTCGATAACAAAGACATGTATATCATCAGAGGAACATTGAACTATCGACATAAGATTTTAAAAGGAGAGCCTATAATGAAAAGATACCTCGATGAGTATCATAAGCATAGAGGACATGAAGTCTCACAGATGGAGAGATGTATTATGAAGGGATGAGTCATCAATGAGACTCGTACCAATGAAAGGAATCAATTAACAAAAGGTCTTCAGGTATGTTGCACCGATGATCGGGGGAACCAATAGATATTAGATAAGAGAAAACTTACCATTCCCTATAGTGAATACTTATGCCGATAAAGATGTTGAGGGAACTTATGAAGATTTGGGTCAATGAAAAGATTAGAAATGATAATATAGTGATCAAAGAGATTTGCAACAGTAAAAATTTTGGTGGAGCTTTGTATTATCGAAAATCAGTTGGAAATGTTCCAACGATCATAAACTTATTCATTGTTCCTCCAACATGTAAAATGTCATTGAAGTAACTTGTCATTGTGGAGTAAGAAATATTGAGACTTTCCGGTGGCCGATGAGGGATCGGGGGAAGATATGTCGATACCAAAATGACAAAATATGTATCGAGGGGACACTTGAAAGGGTTTTTTGATTAATGAAATAACATATATATGGCTCGTAGATACAATTTGATCGGTGTTCCACATAAAGAGTTCTAGCGATCATAATGGTTGTCATATCAGAAATATTTTGAAATTCAAAATGGCAGAGGAATGCATTGAATATGTAGATTGGTACAAATAAATGAGCCACATGAAGCAAATTCAATCAAATACATTTAATCAGATTTGGAAGACATCTTGCAGGAGTCATTGAAGAATGAATTGGCGAAGGAGAAAGGCACATGGTCGATAGAATGCAACAAAATATTACTGGATGCATTGGATACTTCAAGGGTAGAGGGAATATTACTAGATGGGGTTTGTCAACATATGGAGAAAATGATCAAGCTGGAGTACAACATTAGGAATACAATTCACGACGCTGACACTTATAAATCACATGAATACACAGATCATATAGTGGCTTCTACTTCTATTCTAGGAGAAGATTAATATGTTCCCATGTTTTTAGTGTTAACTATTTTTTATTTTGTTTTGAAAAGACTTAAATGAAAGGAAATCTCTCATGGGTCTCTTTCATGTGTGTGTGTGTGTGTGTGCGTGTAGAAATGTAACAAATGGATATCATATCATAGAATAGGAAAATTAAATTATCAGTTGTAAAAGAAATTTTCAGAATTAATATATGGGCAGTGTTTTACTTTTAAAAGTTGGGGATGCAATCTTTAAGTTGATCAACTCCTCTATAATTTCTGTTTCAAGTAAATAGAATCTATCTTGAGTCTTTTTGTAGAGATATTTTTTGTATTACATTACAATATGATTATCAAAATTTGTATGTGAAGTTGTTGTCCATACTCATTTTGTCTTATTGCTCTTTTCAAGTAATAGTTAAACTCAATAGGAATGATTTGATGTTATCTAATAATTGAAGACATTGAAGGTCATATAAGTTGACAGGGTGTTGACAGGGTCATCCAAGTGGTGGTCGTAAAAAATTGTCTCGTAGGGGTTATACATGAAGGTTAAGGAGAAGAGTGACTTTGAAGCCCAATAGGAAGAAAGCACTATTCTATCATTATAATTATATATCAAAATCTCAGTCAAAAGAATAAAAGTTAATTAGAAGTAGAGAATTAGTGAGAGTAGAAGGATAAAACAAAATTAGTTCTCAGTAAAAGAAATAGAAGATAGAGTAGGAACTCAGTAAAAGAATCAAATTACTTGATAAAAGTAGAAGTTAGAAAAATTCAATAGTATATCGAAGAAATTAATAACAAGTAAGATAAGCAGTAAGAAAGGATTAAATATTTTGCACATTTAAAAACTTCATGCCATTATGAGATTGCATATACATAATCATTAAAAGAATAATGGACAGACTTCTATAAAAAGCTTCAAACTAGTTGGAGAATAGGTCTACCCACCTACGTCATGTAGAGCCTAAAGAAAAGAGGATTTCAATCATATTAGATCGATCTTATTCGTTAGCCAGATCAAGTGAGAAGTATGTAGAAGGAATTTTGCATCATCCGAGGATTTCTCAATCTGCTGATTTGGGAACCAACAACTTCCAAGGAGAAAATAAAATCCCAATTTATTATTTTTTATGGGTTGGTCATTATTTGTTTTCACTCAACCATACTGCTAAGTATATTCTAGGGTTTCAAAATGTGCACATATATTCAACCATACTGCTAAGTATATTCTAGGGTTTCAAAATGTGCACATATATTCACCATCTAAGTTACAAAGAGGTGGTTGAGTAAAGAAAATATAAATAGTCAAGTGTATCATTTTCTAATTGTGGGACTTTTGAGATATTTCTAAGTGGGGTATTGTGACAAGATTTCATTTTCTTGAAGTTTTTACTCACCATATATTCTAGTGTAATTGTAACTAGAATTTGATAAATGTTGCAACACTTTAATGCATGCAAATCATTATTTGTAATGATATATTTATCACTGCAAAAGAAAGTCTAAAAAATATAAGAAGGATTTTTAAGTAGATCCAATTGTTGAATATCATACCTCTATTGTTAGTTATGGTTTTTTATTATGATGTTTGAATGTGTTTGTAGCCACTATAAGGCAATATCATTAAAGATATTAACCCTCCATATGCTTCAAATGAACAAATTTTTTAATCAATAGCTTAGAAATGTATGGTTAGTTATCATTTATTTCATGATTTATCATATACCTAAGGAAACATATAAAGTAAATCTTTAAAGTATTTATCTTAGGAGAATCATGTTATGCATACTTGTATTGAAACTCAACAAAAGGTTGTAGCAATAGGTCAATTTTGGTCTAGTGACAAAGTCTGTGATCAAAACCTACAATTGGTTACCAATTCAATTTTTTTATCATGTATATCTTGAGTTCTAATGAAAACCTTGGTTAAGGTTACTAACAACACTCTCTTAGGTCTACTTGAGTCTAGAAGTGAAGGGGAGTTTACTCTAGAAATTATAGCAAAGTCAGTTTCACCCTATGATGCAATAATTTCTCGTAGATCTATATTTTCCCTCATCTCTCATGGCCTTAGAGAAAAACACCCCCAAAAATTAACTGCTCAAAATTTTCACAAAATAATAGTTGATCTTTATGTTTTTGGTTTCTCTAGACATGATGACAAGGTTTGTTTGGGCCCAAAGTGCTGTTAGAATAAATATATAATAACTGAGAGGGGGGTGAATCAATTATCCACAGGTCTAGATGTGCCCATTAAAACTTTATATCAAATTAAACAACTCAGATATGCTCGGCAGAGATAGCGTAAGTCAACAATATAAGTATGCAGTTTACTGTTCAAATGAACTAAGCTTGTAGAAACTTAACAGTAAAACACAATGTAAACATTCACACAAGTTGACACTAGTATTTAACGTGGAAACTCAATTTGGGAAAAACCACCAATAAAATGCTATCAAGTTCTCACTCTTCTAAAGTGATGCCCTATTAAGAGCCAACCTTGTTAAAGGTTACAAAACACATTGCTAAATGTGACCTGGTTAAAGGATTTAATCACCCTGTTAGGAGTGGCCTTGTTAGAGGACTTAGAAAATTCCAATCTGAATGTCACCTTGCTCAAAGGATTTATACAATGACTGTTAGGTCAACCTGGTTAAAGGATTTCAACTAATACAATGGCTAGAAATTAATCAGCAAGTTTTGATCTGATTCATACAACTTACTTTGCAATCCAGATCTAATTCAGCTCTAATGCTAATTCACTGAGTGGCCTCCATTCTCATCTCAAACTCCAGATCTTCTTGGAAAATCGTCAAGCAATCTCTCTCTACTTCTCTGCCCAGCCTTCTTTTCTTAGATCTTGCCAATCAGTCAATTAACCATGCAATCCTTTTGCATACTATGCATACATAACTATCTTCTCTCTGCTCTCCCATGAATAACCCCTTGAGGTTATCATATACCTCTCCATCTAGGTCAGATACATCTTTTGCAACTTAATCAAGATCGTAGATCTTAGGTTAGGTCAGATCCAACATATCTTTCCATCATTACATTTAATTTATTTCTCCAATACAATCACCAATTAAATATTTGATCCATGCATTAATTATGGTTACTCGTGCATTTACATAGTGTAGATCAAATGTGATTATCCTTAATTAACTTTACATATCCCAATAAAATCAACTATGTCAGCCAGAGATCATAAATCTCATCAATCATCAAAATATTGTTGCTCGGCCGACACAAAAATTGCTCGACAATTTACTGACACTCGGCACATACAGGAAAATATGCTCGACACACATTGGTGCTCGGCCGACACAAAACTTGCTCGGCATAAACTATTCTCAGTAAACTGTCAGTGAAAGATAAACAACATATCACTTTTCCAATGTGCCAACTGATAAAGTACCCTTCGTAATTCCTCATAACTCAACCATTCATCTTGGTCTTCTTGTTAAATCTCCTCCATCAATCAATAGATATGATACTCAAACAGATAGCAATAGTCTCACCAGTTAAGGTTTGACATCAAGGACAAAACAATAATTGTTTCCATTGTAGCTTTCCAAACAATATTCCCAACAATCTCCCTCTTTGGAATTGATGGCAACACAAAACAATAAAACAATAATATTGCAAACATAGTTACCATACAATCCAAAAAGTGCATGTGTTCCTTGTATGAAAAAATTTTCATTAATGTCGTTAGCTTCATTATGATTCTCATCTGTAAAACATTTCTCCCTCTGTGTCTGTAATCACACTGATATCTTTCGATTTCTGTTCATCAATCTTTTTTTCTCTAAGTATTAAACTCTCTTTGTATCTTTATTAGTATAATTCTCCCTCTTTCAGTAAAATTCTCCCTCTTTGACAAAAATGCCAAAGACGTTGACATCTTCATCATGCAGATTCTTCTATTCTAAACTCTATATCATGTTGTTCCTGTCATCTTGCTTATGAATTATTTTGTTTTTTTGTCCTAGTCCATCTTTCACAACATTAGGCAGCATCCTAAAGTGTGACTGTCTGTGCATCAATGTGAAAAATATTCTAAATATAATATTTGATGCAACAGTACCATTCTGAACTAATTAGCTTTAGTTAGGGGAATTACCCCCAATTTACCTCACAGATACTCATGAGCATCCTTGGGTAGTGCCTTTGTAAATATGTCTGCTAACTGTTCCTTAGTGTTCACATATTCTAGTCTCACTTCCTTCTTCTGAACTAGCTCCTTCAAGTAATGATACTCGATAGCTATATGCTTTGTCTTAGAGTGCATTACAGGGTTCTTTGAAATACTAATGGCACTTGTATTATCACAATATATGACAACTGGTTCTATGATCTCTTATTTCATACCTTTCAATAGTATCTTCAACCACACAATATTAGAGCAATTAACTACTGCTACCACATACTCAGCTTCAGCTGTAGATTGTGAGGTGTAGTTCTATTTCTTGCTTGTCCATGAAACTAATCTTTTTCCCAAAAGAAATGCTCCTCCTGTGGTGCTTTTTCTGTCATCTACATTTCCATCCCAATCAGAATCAGTATAAACTCTGAGTTCAAATTTCTCATTCCTTTTGTAATACAGATCATAGTCATCTGTTTCTTTCAAGTATCTTAGAATCATTTTTACTGCCATCATATGAGTTTCTTTGGGATTGGCAGAAAATCTAGCAACAATACCAACAACTAATGCAATATCAAGTCTACTGTGTACAACATATTGTAGTTTTCCAATCATTGATCTGTATAGTGTTTGATATACTTATTTTGTCTCATCATTTTTGGTAACTTTTGTCCAATAGCCATGGGTGTACTCACTGGTTTTGAATCTTCCATTCCAAAAGTTTTTAGTATCTCTTTGACATATTTTGATTGAGTAATAAAGATACCATTCTTCATCTGATATATTTGTAAACCAACAAATTTTTTTATCTCACCAAACATAGACATCTCAAATTCAGTTTGCATCTCCTTTGCAAATGCTTGACATAACATATCTTGTCCACAAAAGATAATGTCATCAACAAAAATTTCAGCTAATAAAGTACCTTTACTTTGTTCTGTCTTCAAATACAGATTTTTGTTGTCATTTGTTCTTGCAAATCCAATATTCATCAGATAGTTGTGCAATCTTTCATACCATGCTCTGGGTGCTTGCTTTAGTCCATATAGTGCTTTGTGTAGCTTGCAAACCATATTCCTTTTGCTTGGGTCGATAAATCCATCAGCTTGTTCAATATAGACTTCTTCTTCTAATATTCCATTTAGAAATGTTGACTTTGTTGGAATAGTCCCAAGGATAACTGAGATGGGGGGGTGAATAAGTTATCAGTCAATTTAATTCTTTTCTCTTTCTTAAATGTAATTTTATATAAAGTAAATGCACATTAAGATAACACAATAAAGTACTCAACAATTTTGATTATGGGGAAACCAAATAGGTAAAAATCCCAGTGGGAATTAGCACCCACAAATAACTACACTAGTTTATAATGATCCCTGTTAGAAGATCTTACAACCCTGTTAGGAGTTGATCTTTACAATGCAAGAAGTATAGAGGCATGGTTAAAGGTCAGACCCTGTTAGGAGTCTTTTACAAATAACCCTGTTAAGGGTGAGGACTCGTTGTCCAATAGCTCACTACTAAGATGGTGAAGGCTACAACCTTCAGTACAACATATATACACTATATCTGGTAAATGAACTGTTTGAGTAGACCTGCTGTCTTGATCAGTTCCAATGAATTGCAATCAACTTTAGTTTCTTCACATAGATCTTCAACTTATTCTTTCTGACTTTCTACTCTCCTCCCTCTTTTCTTTTTCACTTCATTTTTACACTTAGCGAACATAATAGAACTGTTATATGTATCTTCACCAAGTATAAGGTCATGATGGTATTTGGAAACACTTCATCAACTTTCTTGTCGACTCAACCAAGCACGCAATCAAAGCTAGGACCGCGCAACTTAAACTGAATAGACGCGACGCTTTACAAAGTCGGCTTCACCAAATTAACTCTAACATCTATATTATGTTGAAACATGTTAAGCGCCTTTGGATAATTATCTTTAACTCATAAATAAACATTAATACAAACACGCATATCCCAGAGATAGGCGCAACTCAAGAGACACTGTATTTATGTCGGCTCTTAACAGATAAACTCCAAAAACTGTAACTGCCATAACTGATTAATCATAACTCAACTGTAACTGCATATCTAACTCGGTGTGAATGCACATAGCATCTAGAACATGTATATACCATGGAAATAAACATGCATAGTACCAAAACAACTATATTGATAATTGCATATAGGATACCTGCTATATATTATATGTTGTCATCAATGAAAAACATACAATCAATTATTTGCACAGAAGCAAATCTCCAACAGACTTCACATCCATTTGATAGACTTTAAATCCTTTATAGGCTGCATATGCAAGTAAGGTTCTGACACCTTCCAATTTTGCAACTAAGGTGAATGTTTCTCCATAATAAATTCCTTCCTCTTGTGCATAACCCTTGCATACCAGTCTAGCTTTATTTCTTGTTACCTGTCCATGTTTATTCAACTTGTTTTTAAATACCCACTTATTACCAATTACATTTTTATCATTTGACCTAGGTACAAGTGTCCAAGTATTGTTCTTTTTAATCTGTTTAATTTCTTCGTTCATGGCTTGAATCCAGTCTTCATTGTCTAAAGCATCTTTTACTATTTTAGGCTCAAAATCACATAAAAAGCAGGTGTCTTCTCTCAATTTGCCTCTTGTCATGACTGCAAAATATTTTACTCCTATGATTTGATCAGGTTTATGGTGCCTTCTAACATACTTTGCCAAAGTAGGTTCTTTCTGTGCTTCAGATTGATCATTCATGTTTAATTCAGATTGAAACTGTGACTTGACATTTCCATCAGATAGCTCGGCAGTCACCTCCCGTTGCCCAACAATTTTGTTCTGTGACTCAGCAGGTGCAGCCTATTGCTCGGCAACTTCAGTTTCAGTTTCAGGTAATTTGTTAGAATATACCTTGTCAGGATAGGTGAATGATTTGTAACTCTCAGGCTCAGTCATGCTTTCTTCTTCATTTATTTCTACATACTCATCAATTCTAACATTTGCACTTTCCACAATTTTGTTAGTGTTAGAATTCAAACACTTATATGCCTTACTCTTAGTTGAATATCCAAGAAATATGCCTTCCTCACCTTTAGCATCAAGTTTTCCATTTCTGTTATCCTTTAGTATGAAACATCTACTTCCAAAAACTTTAAAGTAGCTTACACTAGGTGCATATCCATACCATAGCTCATTAGGTGTAGTATTTGTACCTTTCTTGACTTTTACTATGTTCAGGGTATAAACTGTTGTACTTATAGCTTCTCTCCAATATTTTTGTGCAACATTTTTCTCCATCATTAGTGTTCTGGCACAATCTATGATAGATATGTTTCTTCTTTCAGCTATACCATTATGTGGTGGAGTCTGAGGTGCGGACATCTATCTTTTTATCCCTCTGTCATTGCAAAACTTGTTAAACTCATTATAAATAAACTCGCCTCCTCTGTTAGATCTCAGACATTTCAGACTTTTACCTGTCTCCTTTTCAAATTTTGCCAAGTACCACTTAAACAACTGGAATGCATAAGATTTTTCCTTGAGAAACATAACAGTCATCATTCTAGAGTAATCATCAACAAATAAGATAAAATATTTGTCTCCACAGTAAATTTTCTCCCCAATAGGTCCACAAAGGTCAGTATGAACCAATTCTAGAATATTCTCAGAAGTATGAGTTTTGCTTTTGAAACTAGATTTAGTCATCTTTCCTAATTGACATTTCTTGCACATTGCATTTTCAAGTTTATTTAACTTAGGCAGCCCTCTAACCTTTTTCAATTTTCTTATGCTTACCAAGTTATCAAAGTTTACATGACATAACCTTTTATGTCATAACCAAACATCATTATATTGTGCAAACAAGCATGTCTCATCAGCTATATCCAGATAGAACAAGTTACCTTTTGTTTGCTCACCACCTCCAACTAATTCTCCATTGGCATCATAGATCTTCGCTTTCCTGTGATGGAATTCAACTCTGTAACCAGAAGTATTCAGCTGTGAAACACTCAATAGGTTATACTTAAGATCATCAACCCAATATACATCATCACATCTGATTTTGTCAGTCAATTGAATTGATCCTTTCCCTTTAACACGACATGGTGTATCATTTCCAAGTTTAACATAACCACCTTTACACTGATCTAAGGTTTCAAATTTGTCTTTATCACTGGTCATGTGATGTGAACAACCACTGTCAATAATCCAATGATCACATTTACTCATATAAGAAATTTGTGCAGTTTTCTCATCATCATCGTCAAAATCATCTTTCATTGCAACATACACAACTTCTATATTATTTTCATTAGATTTGTTAGAATCATTGTCAGAAGTTTCTTCAGCTATATAGAAGGACTTCTTACCTTTGTCTTTGTAATCCTTGTACTTCCTGAAGTCTTGGTCATCCTTTTTGTTTTTATACTTGTTGTCTCTTCTCTCATCTTTGTCATTCTTATCAGGACATCTTGCAGCAATATGACCAACTTTGTTACATGAAAAACAAATAATAGGAAGTTTACCTTTGAATTTTCCTTTTCCTCTT
>MU226229.1:1541460-1574397 GCA_018584345.1 Thuja plicata
AATATGACCAACTTTGTTACATGAAAAACAAATAATAGGAAGTTTACCTTTGAATTTTCCTTTTCCTCTTGATAGTCTTCTAGCCATAAGTGCCTCAAGTTCTTCTAGATCATCATCAGAAGTGTCGTTGTCACTATCCACACATTTATTTCCTTTGTTTGATTTGTTGAGGACCATCTGGGACTTGAATGCAAATTCAATGGCTTGTGGAGTATAGTTATCAAAATTTGACATCTTAAATGTAGTAAGTCTGCCTACCAAGCTTTCCAAAGTCAAATTGTTGTTAGGAGTACATCTCAATTCTTGAATTGTCGATACTCTAATAGCATAAATAGGAAGAAGTTTTCTCAGTACCTTGCTCATGATGGTGTTATCATCAATGGTTCCTTTGGCTCCTCTAATAGCATTTACAACTTCCTTTATCCTACCATAATATGAAACTATATTTTCTCCTTCCTGTATTTTCATTTCATCAAACTTACCTCTCAACCTTTCAGATTTGGCTCTTAGCACATTTGTGTCACCTCCAAAGATGGTTTCAAGAGTATCCCACATTTTCTTTGCGCTTGTACAGTCCTTTATGTCTTCGAACTCATAATAGTTTAGGGATGATGCAATCTCCAACATTGCTTGGTTATGTTCTTTCTTTTCTCTTAACTGTGCAGCATTGAGAGCTCCTGCAGGGGCTACCTATTCTTGATCAACAAGACGTTTAGCAGAATCACCAACACCAGCCAAATGAAATTTCATCAAACTTTGCCATGCTGGAAAGTTGTCCTTGTTCAACTTTGGTACCTCCCTTTTATACATCTTGATCTTTTGCTCCAAGTACCTTCAAACTTTTTTTGGAGACCAAAGCTCTTATACCAATTGTTAGAATGAATATAAAATAACTGAGAGGGGGGTGAATCAGTTATCCACAGGTCTAGATGTGCCCATTAAAACTTTATACCAAATTAAACAACTCAGATCTGCTTGGTAGAGATAGCATAAGTCAACAATATAAGTATGTAGTTTACTATTCAAATGAACTAAGCTTGCAGAAACTTAACAGTAAAACACAATATAAACATTCACACAAGTTGACACCAGTATTTAACGTGGAAACCCAATTTGGGAAAAACCACCAATAACATGCTATCAAGTTCTCACTCTTCTGAAGTGATGCCCTGTTAAGAGTCAACCCTATTAAAGGTTACAAAACACATTGCTAAATGTGAGCTGGTTAAAGGATTTAATCACCCTGTTAGGAGAGGCCTTTTTAGAGGACTTAGAACATTCCAATCTAAATGTCACCTTGCTCAAAGGATTTATACAATGACTGTTAGGTCAACCTAGTTAAAGGATTTCAACTGATACAATGGTTAGAAAGTAATCAACAAGTTTTGATCTGATTCATACAACTTACTTTGCAATCCAGATCCAATTCTGCTCTAATGTTAATTTACTGAGTGACCTCCATTCTCATCTCAAACTCTAGATCTGCTTGGAAACTTGTCAAGCAATCTCTCTCTGCTTCTCTACTCAGCCTTCTTTGCTTAGATCTTGTCAATTAGTCAATTAACCATGCAATCCTCTTGCATACTATGTATACACAACTATCTTCTCTCTGCTCTCCCATGAATAACCCCTTGAGGTTATCATATACCTCTCCATCTAAGTCAAATACATATTTTGCCGCTTAATCAAGATCGTAGATCTTAGGTTAGGTCAGATCCAACGGATCTTTCCATCATTACATTTATTTCTCCAATACAATCACCAATTAAATCTTTGATCCATGCATTAATTACGGTTACCCGTGCATTTATATAGTGTAGATCAAACGTGCTTATCCTTAATTAACTTTACATATCCCAATAAAATCAACTATGTCGGCCAGAGATCATAAATCTCATCAATCATCAAAATATCGTTGCTCGACCGACACAAAACTTGCTCGGCAATTTACAGACGCTCGACACATACAGGAAAATATGCTCGGCACACATTGGTGCTCGGCCGACACAAAACTTACTCGGCATAAACTGTTCTCAGTAAACTGTCAGTGAAAGATAAACAACATATCACTTTGCCAATGTGCCAACTGATAAAGTACCCTTTGTAATTTCTCATAACTCAACCATTCTTCTTGGTCTTCTTGTTAAATCTCCTCCATCAATCAATAGATATGATACTCAAACAGATAGCAATAGTCTCACCAGTTAAGGTTTGACATCAATGACAAAACAATAATTGTTTCCATTGTAGCTTTCCCAACAATATTTCCAACAAGTGCACCAAAAAATTATCAAGGTTGGATCCCTCAAAATTTGAATAGGAACTCACATATCTAGAGCTCTAATATCATGTGGCAATTCTTGGTTCAACCCCACAAGTCCTAGTAATCACCTGCATGAAAATACTTGTCACAAACAGATATCAAACAAGATAAATTTACTTCATAACTTGAGAATTGTATTGATACACAAATGTAATGAATTATTACAATGAAAGATGAATTCTCGTATAAAAATGATAAGTAAACCCTAGATATAAACTTGAGAAAAAGATTAGATCAGCCTATGACAAGTCTCTACATCTTACATAATGAGTCACCATGTGCTATATTTATCTCAATTGAATAAAACAGAAAAAACACTTCTAAGCTTAACTAAAGTGAAAAAAAGTAATAAGAGACCTAATTAGAGATAATTAATTAGGTGATTACTTTAATTACTTTACCACTTAACACTCCATCTCAAAATTATAATAACTTCTATGAAATAAAAGAAAGGTCGTTATAATAGAATTGCAATGCATTATACGTGATCACTCTTCATCTAAACTCTATTACAATAATAATAACATGTCATCCAATAATATAATAATATTTTTCCATACATATTGACAACTAAGCCATAATACCTAGAAATATTTCATCATTTATTCTCATTATGCATCATGTAAATAAAAGCGGGACCCGCATCTACTACCACGATGTAATAAAAATCTACCAACTATGTATCATATATGATATTGGGAGACTAGAAACCCAATCAACATTTACTTCTCATAAAAGATAAAGCCATCATGCTTCATGCAAATGAAAGTGGAGTCCACGTTAAAAACTAATATGTGAAAGAACTACACCACGTAATGAAATGTCGCCAATTGGAGATCACCTTAGCCTTTCCTTATGGAAATGCATTTGGGGCCTACATTTAAAATTCCAATGATAAGGGGTTGCATAATGCATTAATAATTTGTCACTTGTCTACCACCACATAAGATATAGTGGACCTAGAACTCTATTGTTTAAGTGTTGGTAATGTTGTTGTTCCTATTGTTAAATTCATCAGATTTCCACAATTCATTTGAATTTAAAGTTTGAATTTCTGGTTTTGATTGTGTATGTTTTTTAGCATCCACAATCAAAACCAAAAATTCAAGCTTTAAGTTCCTATTGTTGTTTATTCATTTTTTTTTTTGAGTCAACACTATTTTGATTGTAATAATAGATCTACTTAGATAGTTGTTCAACATAAGAAGAAATATCACACTAACAAGTCCTCACCTTCTTAGGTTGGGGTGTTAGCTAAGCAGTCCTAAAGCTCTATTTCTAAATAGGATGTAATCTGTTTGGCTCCAACTTTGTCATTTATTTGTTAGTTTCATTGTATTGTTGTTTATGTGACTTGTTGTATTCTAGTTCTAGTTTTTTTATGGGTTTTTGTGAGATTTATAATGGGTTGGGGCCCTTCCCCACTTATTTTAATTAAAAACATATCTACAAGAGATATAAAGCAATCATACAGTCTCGAAATGAAAGTGGGGATCATGTTCAAAATTGGGATGGAGGGAGCTACATGATATGACACCACTACTTTCCCAAATTGATTGATCTTTTGTACTTTATTTGAAAAGCATAAAAATAAGTATTAATGGATCAATCATAAGCCATTAACTAAATGGAGGGACAACATAACATTAAATGAATTGGAAAGTATAACTCTACACATAGGAACACATGGTACAATATCACTAGCTCATAACTTAATTAAAATTGTATAAATAAAAATCATGATTGGAAGGACCCTCCTATTGCAATAGAAGTGTGGCACATGGAATACCAATGAAGAGATTTAAAGTTATTATACAACCATTACTAGATAACATAAGGAATTAAGAAAGCATTGGAATACGACAATGCAGTGGGCTAGAAAAACTATAATATTTAAGGGAATTGGGTTATAAAATTAAAAAGCGAATAAAAAATAGAATAGAAGACTATAATAGGGACACATGCACAGGGTAAAAGCTTAAGACGACTAGAGTTTTAGTCAAAAATATATATAAAGGAAATTCCTTATGAATCAAAGAGGCTAAAATCCTAATGATCTCCATAGAAAATTGAAACACTCCAAAAGACTCGTTGAAAATCTCTCAAATCAAGTATAATCAATTGGAAATAATATGGCAAGGGAAAAAAAAGGCAAGGACATGGATCAAATTTAGCACTAACAAGAATAACAAACATACAACAAAACAACATGCCTTATACCTTACATATACTCTCTTAAGAAAAATTTCTCACCTCCTAAAGTACCTGCACAACTCAATGTATTATCTAAACAAAATATGATTATAATACACCTACAAATTCTTCATGCAAGGCCTCTAAAACATTAATTTCCCTAGTTGTGCTTCTCCATGTGAACAAGCAACTGTGAAACATGTAACTGCACATCCCAATCCGTGTTTCCACATATGCAATCTATTAGAAAAACTCAATCCCACTTTAACCAACAAGCCAAAGGTTATACAAACCAACCTCAATAATTATTCACGTGCTTGTTCTTATAGAGACAAGCTTTACACAAGCTCAATAAGTAAATATTATATAAGCGATGTTCGTCAAAACCATAAGCTCACTAGACCATGACTCTAAATTAAACATTTAGTACTAAATTTTTTTCAATATCAAATATTTTTCCAATAAAATGCTCATATTATATACTATCCCAATATCTCATAAAATATCCTCAAGAATACCTAACCTATATTATATCTACATCTCTAAAATACACCACAATAATTATTTTAATTTCACATTATTTACATTATCATCCTTATCCAAGATACACAACATACCTTTCCAAACACTAATTATTTTCAAGGTCCAACCTCCAATCTACCAGTTCTAGATGTAAAAGTTGACTAACCAAATCGTACATCCCTCCTCTTAAACTTTTCCATCCACCAAATCAAACATTCCTTTCTCACACCTCATTCTTTTATGAGATATTTATATATATTTACTTTCATCCCTCATTCTTTTACGAGATCTTTATATACTATACTTCTGCTCTTATGTCTTTTATTTACAATTTAAAAATATATTCTAAAATATTATTTTATAATTTAAATTCTAAACAAAAGAACCTAAAAGTTGAAGTAAAGAACACTTGTCATTGATTAATAGTTTAAATCATCGAAGCATTTTTATTTTTATAGGTAAAAAACATTAGCTTATTAGTTTTCTTATGTGTTTTATAACTATTAATAATAAATTAAATTGAATTAAAAATGGAAAAAATGCAAATTTTGAAGTCTAAATAAATCATTGATTCACTAAATTATTTACTTTTATATTTATTAATATGTATTAAATCAAATTAATTAAAAGTAAGAAATTTAAATAATGTAAGATTTTTATTCATTTTATAATAGTAATAAAATATGGAGGGTGATGGTGTAAATCTATTAACAAAAACTCTCATATACTAAATTAAATATGATAATCATTTACATATTCTAAAATAAAATGAAACATTAAGAAATGTATTGAAGATGTCTATACTATAATGCAAATTTAATTAAAATGAACTAATAATTCAAAAATATTATATTTAAAATATATATACTAACAAGAGACCCATTATCAATAGTATGATTGTTAGTGTGTTTTAAAGATTTAGTTTTTGACTCTTTGATTACAAAAGAGATTTGGGGCTTATTTTGTATTTCCATACATAAGAACATTCATATATCCGAGATTTTCTTTGGCAACATCTTGGGACTCAAAAAAAGATTTCAATATTTTTTTCTCTATCTTATCAATTGATATACTTTGGGTCATTTGGAAAATTGGGAATAACAATATTTTTAATGGCATATCTAGAACCCTTACTGAGTGTTTGAGGAGACTCACATAACATTATATTGTTTTTCAGGTAATGGTCACTCTGAGGCTCTCGAGAAGGAAATTTGAAGACTTATTACAGAATGTTTCAACCATAATCATTAGAGAAGAGATCCACAATGGTTATACATTGACCCGAGCTACTACAGACAAAACTCCTTTTGAGATCGCCCTTCAAAACTTCCTAGCTGAGATCAGAGCCCAAGAAGAGAGAAACAAGAGACTTAATGACTGCCCATCTCCTATCCCATCTACTATAGAACCACCTCTTGTTGTGCCAAAGGCAGCAACACTTCCGGTCACACCAATGGCAACAACACCTCCAGTAGCAGTCCCAATAGCGCACAAAGTTGATCACCCAAATGCACAGAGGATCAGAGATGACAACATCCTCATGTGGATAGATGGACATGTAGGATGGCTTGCATGGATCGAGAGGAGGGGAGATGATAGAGCCCATGACGCTCCATACTAGTTACTTTCTATTAATGCTCATTTTGACACCTCAGTTTTGCTTGTCTTTAGTGATTATTTTTTTTGTATTAGATGAAAAGTATGTCTAAATTATGATGTAATGTTTTAAATCAACATATGCTCTGAAACAATCAATCGTAAAAAAAATTTAATTAGCGTTAGTAAAGAGAACTTAATTTAGGTTGTTTTGGGAAGCAAATCAACATATCAAAGACTCCATGACTCTAAAAAAATCTTTAAAAAAAATAAATCACTATTTTTTAAAATAATCTAAAGATTAGAATTTTTAACTTAATTTAGGTTGTTTTGGGAAGCAAATCAAGATATTAAAGACTGGAGGACTAAATAAATCTTTGATAAAATAAATCACTAGTTCTTTCAAATATTCTAAAGATTGAGATTTTTTTAAAAGTTTTTCAACTATCAACAAGATTTGTTCTTATTTTCTATAATTGTTTTATTTTATAAGTTTTTAATTGCTTATTCCAATTTAAAAAATCAAAATTAATTATTTTTTCACCAAATCATATCTATGATTCTATACACTATCATTCAAAAATTTAGGATTGACTTAACCACAAAATTTAAGTCATTACAACTTTTTTATGAAAAATGAATGAAATTTTATTTTTACAATTAAAATCAACTAATAAAAAGATTTACACTTAGCCATTAATACAATTGAATATCAATTTTGAAAAAGAAAATTTTAATTTTTGCCTTATAAACCAAGAGAAACACAACTAAATGACAATTTTACAACCACATAAAATTAAAAACTTTTGTGAATTTTATGCAATTGAATTAATTGAATAAATGCATTATTAATACTATTAATAATAGAAACATTAAATTAAAAATTAAACAAGAGACCATTATTTCAAAAATATTGTGACCATAAAATCACACTCGAAATCCAACGGCCATAAATATAAAAAAAATATCACCACATAATTGAAAAAATGACAGAAATACAAACTACCTATAAACTGTTGAAAACTCTCCAAACTTATAACAGAGGCAAAGCCCATAAAGCATCCCATTACCCAAAATACTAAACCCAAGGTCCCAGGTTCGAATCTCAAGCCAATCTGTGCATCCCCAGAAACGCAGATTTAATCAGGCTCCGGCCGCTCCGGCTGTCTGATGAGCAGACCGCTGAGAAATCTCAGCAACATGACCAGATCTCCTCCAAGACCGAAAGAAGAAGAAACCCACAGAAAGCCCTGCTAAAACAACCACAAAAACTCCAACATTATACGACATCACAGCCAACATGAGAATATAACCAGTCCCAGCATTAAGTGCAAAAGCCGCCGTTTCAGCAATACTAGTCCCCAAACTTTTTGAGCCCAAATCCTTCTTGTTGTTTCTTCCATGGTCTGAATCGAATAACAGAGTCCTGACCTGTGTGAGGGCCTGATGGAACAGGGCCAGAGCAAAGAGGGCCGCCAGTGAGAGCACATATTGGACTACTGTCTGAGTAGACCATTCAGGGAACATCAGATCCACTCTTCTTCCCCAGTAGAAATTCATTTTCATATCCATTTGTCCCATCCCACTGTTCTGCTCGGGCATGCCCATCATTCGTGGATCCATTTAAACCCAACGGCTTGGGGATTTAGGTGTTTTTCTTTTGTGGATTTGGTTGAATATGGGCAAAAGCTTAGAATATCAGCTCTGGAAGACCTAAAACTTGATCAAACATTGATCATGGCAGTTTAGAAACCTAAAATTTGATCAAACATTGATCATGGCAATTCAGAGACCTAAAACTTGATAAAGCATTGATCATGGCAGTTCAGAGACGTGAAACTGTGATGAGGAGTTGTTGATATTTTTTTTTCTTTTGTGGGTATTGTTGGATATGGGCAATTATTTAGGACTTCAGCTCTGCAAAACCTAAAACAGAATCAAACAAGAATCATGGCAGTTCAGAGCTGTTACCTGTCATGAGGAGTTGCTAACTAGGTGTTTTAGTTTTGTGGGTATTGTTGAATATGGGCAAGTATTCAGGATTTCAGCTCTGGAAAACCTAAAACATAACCAAACATGAATCATGGCAGTACAGAGCCGTTACCTATCATTAGTAGTTGTTGAAAATGAGTTTTTCTTTTGTCGGTGTTATTGAATATGGTCAATCTTCGGGAGTTCGGCTGTGGAAGAAATAAAACAGATTCAAGCAGTGATCATGGCAGTTAAGAGCTTGTCACCTGTCAAGAGTGGTTTTTGTTAGGTATGCGGAAGGGAAAACATTGAAGAAAAGAAATGGAATTACAAGGCAATACAGAATCACACAACACAACAATAATAATTACTCCTTTGTCTTTAAAGCAACATAGATGTATACAGAAAAAACTTTCAAGTGCAACTGCTACCAATGTGAAAAAAACGTGCATGCAACTGACACCAATATAGAAAAAACCTGCATGCAATCCTTAAAAGAAAATATTTCACAAAGTACTGTTTTCTAAAGGTGTGAAGAAATTAGAAAGTTTTGCTTTCCATTATTTTCATTTTTCAAATTGTTGTCACTATTCAACAATCTTCACCTTGACAATAACTAGTAATAGCACCTTGGTGTGCAATACACCAAAGAATTGTGGAAGGTCAATTTGAGAAATTCTTGGTATATTTTTTGCATACAATTGTGCAATACATGAGGTCAATTGGTAGGTCATTTAGCAAATAATATTGTTTGAGCAATATAGGTCTCAATAGAGAAGTGATAGGTTTAAGTCACCTATAGATCCACTATAGGGATCCCAGCACGACTAAAAAGAAATCTCTGAATTAGGCTTCATTATCAACATACTCATGTTATGTTTGCGATAGGGAGTAAGGGAGAGATATGGAGAGGTAGGGATAGAAATAAGGAGAGATTAGGGAGCCAGGAGATAAAAATAGAGAGAGATGGAGATGGAGAAAGATAGGTAGAGATAAACGGAGAGAGGGGAGAGAGAGATAGGTAGAGATGGAAGAGATAAGTATATAAAGAGGGGAAGAAATATATTTAAAGATAAAGATGGAGATAAGTAGTGATATAGAGAGAGGTAGATAGAAGGAGAGTTGTAGGGGTAGAGAGAGATGGAGAGATAATAAGATATATATATATATATATATATATATATATAGAGAGAGAGAGAGAGAGAGAGAGCTAAAAGTCTATATATTATCACATTTTCTACCCTATTTTGTATTGTAATGCACCATCAATGGATGAAATTGATCTTGATTTGTCATTAATGATTAGGCTATCTATTTTGAATGTGCCTATTTAATTTTTTGGTCAAATATCTATCTATGACATGTCATATAAGAAATGTACAATGAGGATGAGTTCAATTGACTTCCATTGTTTTAGGAAATTTTGTATTACCTTGTTGGAAGTTGCACCAAGTATGCCAGAGATTGTGGTTAGTATTTAAATTGCCCGCTAGGGGGTCAAACAGAAGTTTAGAATGCTTCATCCTATCTCAATGCCCTTTCTCCCAATCCTTCCAAGTAAAGGAGAGCCCGCCCACTTTATCCATTTGAGACTCAACCATATTAAAGTCTCCTCCAAAGATCCACAGTATATCAGGGAGGGAAGCCAACCAAGACTAGAGGGTTGATCCTTCCTTGACATCATTAGAGGCATATAGGGAACAAATACCAAAAGTGAGAGTACTAGTGCTAATAATAACCTAGGTGGCCCTATTACAAGGGGATACACCCTTGTTAGTAATGAAATTGGCCCATTTAGGGTTGATCAACAATCCTACCCCACCCTTGCCTTTCGGATGGTCAGAATAAATTTTAATGGCATCTTTCCAAATGAAATCAAGATTAACTTCAAGCATGAAACCGATAGCTTTTAATTCCTGCAACATAAGAACGTCTATAGATTTAAAAGTATCCAGAAATCTTTTAACAATACACTTCTTGTCTGGGGATTCAAGTCCCCTAATGTTCCAGGATATGCAATTCATGAGGAACCAAGGGAGGAAGGGGCGCATCTTAGGTCCGTGGACCCAACATTGATAGTAGTAATAGTAGTAGAGGTAATGTCCTCACCAAACTTCACAATGGATATTTTATTCTTCAAGCCCAAGGGGTGTCCTCTTCTTTTGGATTTGGGGATATCATTTTTCCAATCAAATTCATCATTGTCAGTTCCAGGAGGCACTATGACCTCCATATCAATAACACAATTAGGGTTCATGGAGGCAGAGACATGAGATGGGGATTGACTTGTGGGGACGGATATCTGGGAATGGTTAGTAGTAGCAGGGAGGATCTCCCGAATATAGTCATCATCTATCTCTTTAAAAACCTTCGGTGTGAGGTGTTGAACTTGGTCGTTATCAATATTTGGGCTACCGGCTATAGGAGATGAAGAATCAATGGGGTAGCCGCAAGTAGGGGAGTTGTCAAGCTTATCCGGAGGAGAAGATTGGGAAGAAATTTCAGTCACGGAAACCTGCTTATTAGTCTTCCTCCTCCTCTTGTTGGTTTTTTTAATAACCATTTGAAAATCGTCGGGTTGAAGGTTGTCTGAGGAATGTTGCAAACCCACGGGAGTTTCCAATCGAGATTGGGTGTCCTGCTGGGAAGGCGGAAGAGAAACATCATTAGCCTTAGGAGGTAACATTTGGGGCTTCGTAGAAGTCGAAGTCGATTTCAAGACCATATCAGAATTCTTCGTGGTATGAGATACAAGGGAAGAAGATGGCAACATAGATTCATACTTACGCTTAATGATGGGACACTCCTTTCTTAAGTGACCTTCCTTTTTACATAGGAAACATGCATTTAACCCTCCCAGAATTTCTATTGGACAGGAATAAGATTCTTCAGAGATGTTAATTTCCAGAGCAAAAGGGATATCTATACCAGGTTTCAGGGAAACAAGCGCTCTAGCGTCCATGTGGGGGACAAGTCTGGTGGTATCATCTAATCTAATGACCTATCCCAGTGGTTCAAGGAGATGGTGGAGAAAATGCCACAAAAATGGAGGTAGGTTTTTCACAATGATCTAGCGTGGGGCCGACAGAGCGAGTACTTCCTCATGGACAGCTTTTGGCGCCCAGGCTAGGGCACGAAAAGATGTATTACCCACAATCCAATATTGCCTCTTAGTGACGGCTTCCTGCGATTCAGAGTTCTTAAAGAAAACAACAAATAATCCTTTTGTATTTGCCTACAGAACGAAATATGGTGCCCTAGTTTCAAATTTCAATAGTTATGGAACTAAAAACTTTTGAGCAGGGCATTTATCAAGTTCAACCGCAGCAAAGAAAATAGCATAATTCTTTAATCTATTATTTTCCTTCTCAATTTCGCAAGCCATTTCAGAGTTTGGAGAAATAGAGAAGGATGCCAGAACATTCATAGAGCCCTTACCTGGTTCGCGCGTTTCATTAGGGCATGCAAGTTTGAACTTAGCACCAACACAGACTGCAGAGGAGGAATTCACCACTGCTTCAGAGAAAGTTTGCGAGCCATTAATTTGATTTAATGTGCTCACCAAGTTGGGCTCCATGGGAGCCCTAGGGGAATTAATGGCAGAGGCACGACCTCTGCCGAAGGTCTGCGAGGAGAATGAAACAACTCATTGATACCAAGTACATTAGATTTCCTCAATCTATATAATAGATTTAATTCATTTTTGGATTGAATTGTGTAGAGGTTTTTGTATTGACATTGTGAATGAGATAGAGCAACTGAAGGAGAAAATGATGGCTCACAAAGTGTGACCCAAAACCTCAATGCAAAAACTTCTACACAGTTTAATCCAAAAAGAAATTAAAACTAATAATTGATATATAAAATTATAAAGATTGATACACATTGCCCATCATCTTGTTGATTTTTGCCTTTCCAAAATCATCTAGAAGCATCAAAATTGGGGGTTTCATATTCATTTCCAATAGGCAAAAGCTTTGTCTTTGGAAGTCAAATCTTATATGCCAAGGGAAAATATTAAAATTATATAATATAATACTCTATTCAATATAATTATTAAGTTTCCACAATGATATGTCTTAGTGTCTAGCTTTTTTTAATATAAGAATGCTAGTTTTTATATTTTAAAAACATTAATTCATTACTTTTTTTAATATGCATAAATTTTAAAGTGCATAAATGAATAAGTCATCAATTTACTAAATTATTTACTTTTATCTTTATTAATATATATTGAGTTAAATTAATTAAAAGTATGTAATTTTAGGTATAATTTTTTTCTTTTTGCATTTTATAATAACAACTAGAGATAGAGGGCAATGTCTATGTAGGGATCAAGATGCCACCAAAATTTTTAATTAATTAAAAATTAAACATAATTATTTTTTAAATTTTTAATACTCTTGTTTATTAAAGGTTATAATTATTGATTAATTTTAAAAAATAAAAAAATACCACAATTTTTATTTTTTTATTTTTAATTAATTAAAAGTTTCCCACATAGAGTGTGATGGTGTGATAGCTAGTTTTACTTGCTTTGTAAGTTACTTGCTTCAATAAGAAAAGAAAAAAAAAAAAAACAAATTTAATTATTTTGCCAAACAAAATTAACTATGTAGTGATCGTGTCATTTAAATCACTAATACACTTGACACTTAAATAAAAAGAAACAAATTAATATATACCAATAAAAAAACAAATAAATAATATTTTTACAATTATTTAAAATAGAAAACTATTTAAATTATAAAAAAGATCTATGAAATAATTAAAAAATAAAATTGAATAAATGCATTATTAATATTAAATCGATTAGATTTCCACAATCCATTGAATTTGAGCTTTGATTTCTGGGTTTTTGATTGTGTGTATTTTTAAGCATCAACGTTTCGGATCACACTCCGTGATCCATCATCAGGATGTAAGAAATACACACAATCAAAAACCCAGAAATCAAAGCATTATTAATATACTAAAACTAATAAAACAAACATTAATTAATTTTTTTTTAAAAAGACCGTTACTTCAAAAACATTGTGAACATAAAATCACACCCAAAATCCAACGGTCATAAATATACAGAGATCAACTGAAAATCCAACGGTCATAAATATACAGAGATTAACTGAAAATATCACCACAAAACTGCCGAATGACAGAAATACAGATTATAAACGGTTGAAAACTCCAACCTGATAACAGAGGCAAAGCCCACAAAGCATCCCAAAACCCAAAATACTAAACCCAAGGTCCCAGGTTCGAATCTCAAGCCCATCTGTGCATCCCCAGAAACGCAGAATTAATCAGGCACCGTCCGCTCCGGCTGTCTGATGAGCAGACCGCTGAGAAATCTCAGCAACATGACCATATCTCCTCCAAGACCGAAAGAAGAAGAAACCCACAGAAAGCCCTGCTAAAACAACCACAAAAACTCCAACATTATACGACATCACAGCCAACATGAGAATATAACCAGTCCCAGCATTAAGTGCAAAAGCCGCCGTTTCAGCAATACTGGTCCCCAAACTTTTTGAGCCCAAATCCTTCTTGTTGTTTCTTCCATGGTCTGAATCGAATAACAGAGTCCTGACATGTGTGAGTGCCTGATGGAACAGGGCCAGAGCAAAGATGGCCGCCAGTGAGAGCACATATTGGACTACTGTGTGAGTAGACCATCCAGGGAACATCAGATCCACTCTTCTTCCCCAGTAGAAATTCATTTTCATGTCCATTTTTCCCATCCCACTGTTCTGCTCAGGCATGCCCGTCATTCCTGGATCCATTTTAACTCAACAACTTGGGGATTTAGGTGTTTTTCTTTTGTGGGTTTTGTTGAATAAGGGCAATTATTCAGGATTTCAGACCTGGAAAACCTAAAACTTAATCAAACATTGATCATGTAAATTCAGAGACATAAAACATAATCAAACATTGATCATGGCAGTTCAGAGCCGTTACCTGTCAGGAGAACTTGCTGAACAGGTGTTTTAGTGTTGTCGAATATGGGCAAATATTCAGGATTTCAGCTCTGGAAAACCTAAAACAGATTCAAACATTGATCATTGCAGTTCAGAGACCTAAAACTTAATCAAACATTGATGATGGCACTTCAGAGACCTAAAACTTAATCAAACATTGATCATGGCAGTTCAGAGACGTTACCTGCCATGAGGTGTTGTTTGAATGGGTATTTTTCTTTTGTGGGTGTTGTTGAATAGGGGCAATATTCAAGAGTTCCGCTATAGAAAACCTAATACAGATTCAAGCATTGATAATGGCGGTTCAGAGCTTGTTACCTGTCAGGAGTGGTTTTAATGGCGGATAGTTATGAACTGGGGGATGTTAAACCTTATATAGAGGGCTCACAGGCAACTTGCACGAATCCTCGAACCAGTGGAAAACATTTTGTTGTCTCATATGAATGTCACATTAAACATGACAAATTGTGTCCCCTGAATTCATGGGAACTGCCTAAAGACAGATGTTCCCCGTCTAGGCCAGAGCACCTGGTTATTCAATTCACCCAAAATTTAGTATTATCTTAATGAATAAATATGGATAAATTTATCTTGTATATGTGTGTTTGGGATAAGCCGGTTGAGAGGGGCTGACCTCATGCTTCATTTTCAATAATTTCGAGAGGGTTTTGCTCCAAAAAAAATATATGTTAAATAGGGGATATTTTTATATCACAGTATAAGGAAGGGATATTTTAATATCAATGATGTATTATACGGTGTTTACAAGCTTAAGCTAGATATAAAATTAAGTAAATCTTTTAGAATTAGAATGCATTTTGTAATTCATTTGTTTAATAGATGTAACATTGGGTTTATCATATCAATATTTAGCATATTTTACTATGACCATATATAATTATTTTGAATTTTTCAAGTAGTACATAGTCATGCTAAATTGTTCATATTAGTCTAGACAATCACCTAGTTTCAAAAACCTTTTTTTAAATCTTTGAGATACATTTCTAAATATTGTATATCACGCGCAATAAATAGAAGCTAAGGGTGAGTCATTTTTCTATTAACAACATATGAATAATCAATTCCCTTAGTATCATTCTTCTCAAGAATTTTAATGGGTTTACAAATACCTTGTTAATTCAAACCTCTATGTTTAGATGTTGATAAGCATTTCTCATGGCATTAGTTAGTTTTGGATCCATGAGAGGCATCACCTTTATTAGAATGAATACTCATATGAAAATTTAAAGGTGATGTAGCATGTAAATTGGGATGAGTGGGCAAGGATGCAACTTGGATTTTGTTCTTTTATTTTTATGTTGTATGTAAATTATGATCAATGGGTAAAGAGGAAACTTAGATTTTTGTTCTCTAAGATCAATGTTTTTAAATCTGATGAGTGACATATATCCTCAAAATTAGCATGAGACATGGGAGGATTGAGATAGTCATTTGATACATCATAAAGATAATTAATTTTGTTAGAGATAGGGAGACATAACCAAAGGATTCCCATATAACATTATTAGATTCTTTAATGATCACCTTATATTTTATTGGAATCAAGTGACAATTAATTTTTTTTTTCTTGGAATCAAGTAATAGTTAAGGCATATTGTGTCAATTTTGAATTTAGTGATCATGGATCTATCCTACACCACAAACTTGTATTATAGAATTTATAAACTTCTATCTTGCCTAATTCATTTTATCTTCCTTTATCTTCTCATATCTAACAAACCAATAATATTTACAAGTATCTTCATAGGGTTGTTAGTATGTCACGAGTGAAAACTTTCTCCTATGTCAACCCTCCACAATATATACAAGTGATTTAAAACAAAAATATTTAGTCATACAATGGTTGTAGAAGTTTGTGTAGAGCCATATTTATTTTAATGCACCAATAAAATGTGAAAATAATAACTATTCTTTGATGATTCGAAATTATTAGAATGAATATGTGGAATACCTTTAAATACAAAAACATATCAACACCTCATGTTTTTTTATCCATCTTTAGATGAAATTTCAAAAAACTATTATTTAGTTGGCACATGGAGGAAGGGTTCATGTAGGAATTAGCTGAAGTTCAAATTTAGATTTTTTAATTTAGGTAGGATGTGTTTGCAACCATAACGATGTGTTTTCAACTAAGCACTAGTTATAAGACATAAAAGGAGTTAAATCATAGTGAAAATGTGTGCATATGTGTAATGATTAAGTAGATAAGGTAAGTGTATTAGGATGTGTAATCATATGGATGACAATGAGAAGTAGGAATATAGGAATATGTGTAATGAGTACATAAATAGTACAAGACAAGAGACCAAACTAAATATTCTTAAGCCTAGTCAATTATTAAATCATTACTTTGGTCAACTAAATTTATAAATAACAAAAATCAAACCAACCACATTACATAATTATAAAACAACTTATATGAATAAGGATTAACTAAATAAAATAAATGTAACATCACCTTTGTAAATGACTAGTATGAAATAAATCTAAACCAAAATGAATAATATATAACTCATAAATATGTAATGATATACAAAAATTTATGAGTCATATATAATATTTATGGTAGAATTATTTCTAGAATTATTTCTAAAAATAGAAACAAACTCTATAACAAGTTGAATGGTTATATAGAAATTTTTTTAGGTAATAGAGAGAACTTGCACACATATTCAATCTGATGTAATATAGAGAACATCTCTCTTGGGTAGTTTCTTAATTTCATGGGAACTACCTAAGATAGAGGCTCCTTGTCGAGGGCAGAGCGCCCGATTATTCAATCAAACCAAATTTTAGTTTTATTTTAATCAATAAATATGGATAAAAATATATCTTATACATGTCTTTGGGATAAGATGGTTGAGAGGAGCCGACCTCATACTTCATTTTCATTGAGTTGGAGAGGGTTTAGCTCCAAAAAATATATATTAAAGAGGGGTTGTTTTTATATGAGAGTATCAGGGGGTATTTTAATGTCAAATATGATGTATTATACAATGTTTAAAAACTTAAGATAGATATAAAAATCTAATTACAGGTATTATTTAAGATTCGATGAATCAAGGTGACATAGGATAAATAAATTTAAGTATATCTTTTATAAATTATAACTAGAATGCATTTTTCAAATATTTTGTTAAATAGATTTAACATTAAGTTTAGGATAATGTCATGCATTATAATACTAGGATAATTGTCTAGTATGTCTTAGTATGACTATATACAATTATTTTTTAAAAATTTAGGTAGCATATGGTCATGCTAAATTGTCCATATTGGTATAGACAATCACCTAGCCTCAAAACCTTTTGGGATCCATCTCTATATAGTGTATACCAGTAATTATAAGTGTGTTGTGATCCTTAGTAAATGGTTGAGTGGGTACAATATCAAGATAACTATCCATAGATTAAACATATTCCTTAGGATGTGTTTTCAACTAAGCACTAGTTATAAGACATAAAAGGAGTTAAATCATAGTGAAAATGTGTGCATATGTGTAATGATTAAGTAGATAAGGTAAGTGTATTAGGATGTGTAATCATATGGATGACAATGAGGAGTAGGTATATAGGAATATGTGTAATGAGTACATAAATAGTACAAGACAAGAGACCAAACTAAATATTCTTAAGCCTACTCAATTATTAAATCATTACTTTGGTCAACTAAATTTATAAATAACAAAAATCAAACCAACCACATTACATAATTATAAAACAACTTATATGAATAAAGATTAACTAAACAAAATAAATGTAACATCACCTTTGTAAATGACTAGTATGAAATAAATCTAAACCAAAATGAATAATATATAACTCATAAATATGTAATGATATACAAAAGTTTATGAGTCATATATAATATTTGTGGTAGAATTATTTCTAAAAATAGAAACAAACTCTATAACAAGTTGAATGGATATATAGAAATTGTTTTAGGTAATAGAGAGAACTTGCACACATATTCAATCTGATGTAATATAGAGAACATCTCTCTTGGGTAGTTTCCTATTTTCATGGGAACTACCTAAGACAGAGGCTCCTTGTCAAGGGCAGAGCGCCCGATTATTCAATCAAACCATATTTTAGTTTTATTTTAATCAATAAATATGGATAAAAATATATCTTATACATGTCTTTGGGATAAGACGGTTGAGAGGAGCTGACCTCATACTTCATTTTCATTGAGTTGGAGAGGGTTTAGCTCCAAATAATATATATTAAAGAGGGTTTGTTTTTATATGAGAGTATCAGGGGGTATTTTAATGTCAAATATGATGTATTATACAATGTTTAAAAACTTAAGATAGATATAAAAGTCTAATTATAGGTATTATTTAAGATTCGATGAATCAAGGTGACATAGGATAAATAAATCTAAGTATATATTTTATAAATTAGAACTAGAATGCATTTTTCAAATATTTTGTTAAATAGATTTAACATTAAGTTTAGGATAATGTCAAGCATTATAATATTAGGATAATTGTCTAGTATGTCTTAGTATGACTATATACAGTTATTTTTAAAAAATTTAGGTAGCATATGGTCATGCTAAATTGTCCATATTGGTATAAACAACCACCTAGCCTCAAAACCTTTTGGGGTCCATCTCTATATAGTGTATACCAGTAATTATAAGTGTGTTATGATCCTTAGTAAATGGTTGAGTGGGTACAATATCAAGACAACTATCCATAGATTAAACATATTCCTCAAAGTATGTAAATGAGGAAATATGTTCATACAACAAATAGACTAGTGGTGAGTCATTTTTATATTAATAATATATCAATAACCAATTCCTTTAGTATCATTCTTCTCAAGAGTTTTAATGGGTTTATGAATAACTTGCTAATTTAAACCTAATGGGTGTCAGCAAGAAGTTGAATCCACTTTTTGGCCAAAAAGTGGAACTATTTTTCCATCTTTTTCAAGTTTGTCTTGTTTGAGCTGAATATTTGAAGCACTTAGAGATTGAATCTTAAAAAATTTTAGTAATAGAAGTTATAGTACTCAATGTTTTCTTTCCAAATATGTAATTTATTTTAATACCCAAATGATGAATGTTGATTTTTAATAGGCATTACTAAAACCCACATTTTAAAAGTCCATGTTTCAGGACCATACTAGGTTCGTATACGACAAGCAAAATTTGATCCAAATGAAACTATTTCATTGAATCCTTTTGGGGAATGGTACGTAACACAGTTAAGATTGATGAAAATATTTTTTGTATTTTTTAAGTCAGTAATTTAAAAAAAATAAAAAAATATTAGCCATAATTGTTATTTTTAAAGTCTCTTGTGTACGACAAGAATAATGTTACCTAAACATATGATTTTTTTAAAAAAATTGTGTAGAATTGTCTCTAGATTGATGTCATATAATTATTTTTGCAAGAAACTTTTAAATAAAAATTTATTAAAATAACAAAATATCATGTTCTCTGGAGGTTTGTAGACCTGTTTCAGTAGAAAATCAATGAAAAATAAAAATAAAGAATAAAAATAAAGTAATGAAATATGTAAATATTTTACATATTTAGAATCTACACAGTAAGATCTATAATGGGTTTTGTTTCATCAAAAAATTCTGCAGAAACCTCATTCTGATTCATGTCCAAAGTGCAAAAAAATTTTGCAGATTGAAATGGCCTCCAACATTCATGTCAAACCAGTTCCAAAGCTCACGGTCGGTTGACCAAGCCATTTCCAAAGCTAAACCCGAAGCAAATTGGGTGGGAAATTTCAAATTTTGGGGAACGGGGTCTCACTTACAGAACGCCACCCCATTCCTGAAGTGTACGTTGTGGGATCAGATTTCCTAGGAACGAGATCCCGCTAGAAAATGTGGTGACGTTTCAAAAATAAAATGTCACCCCATTTCAAAGTACGGCCGTGTTTGATTTTTTACCATTTTTTTTAAATTTTATTAAAAACAGTTTACTGCATCAGCAATGTACCAGTAGCACAACCAAAAATGATGAATTCTGCAGAGTTTTTTTTTTAAGCAAGCTCTGCCTAGGGGCAGTACCCATTATATTGCAAAAAAGAAGGAACTACAAAGGGAGATGGAGATGCAACTCCATATTAGCACTAAAAAAAAGGATCAGTGATACATATACATGATCCCGTTGCCAATGGAAAACAACTTAGCACCTACTTCCTCAGGAAAGAGATTCCCATTTGCTTGTAGGAGTGCCTCAAATTTGGCCAAATCATATTCCTTCACAATACATGTCTTATAGAGTGACCAAGCCTTCTGCAGGAACTTTTTATTGCCTTCAGCCTATAGGCAAAAATACCCCATCAAATAGCCATCAGTCATCTTGGACTCAATACTGCCCAACGTCGTGATCACCTCTAAGTAAATGTCATCTGCCACCATCCTGCACACCATACCAATGGTGGGAAACGTATGCCCAAATATCTGAATGATAGGTTGGAAGAGGTCTTCTATCAGCCTTCTATTGTGAATATGCCCTCCTGACCAATACTCGACTCCCAGAATAATCATCATAGTCGCCTACTCCTGCTCATTGACCTTTTTGAAAATCTGCGTAATCTACTCCTCCGGCGATTCCTCCAGTGCCTCCACTTTGCTACAATAACACCTAATACCCAAATGGTTTTCCATATTCACTCTTGCTGGAGATAGGTTCCGCGATGAGCATTTATGGATAAGAAATTGTCCTGTCACTGTCAGCTCTTCTCTCAAAATGGCTCTGCAAATTTGGGTGTCTGGTGTGAAGGACCACTGTGAACAGGCATGAAAACTCCAAAAAATATAGAAGGCCATGTGTCGAGCACTACCTCAGCAAGTGCACTGACTAAAATCCCATCCCCCTCTGACGATGTTGTCAAATATCAAAACAACTATCCTACTCCGGCCCTCGGGAGAGAATCTATATCTACTGAAGTGATGGCATGTAATCCAAGCGGTAGCAGATCATCCTATCCAATCTCGAAGTCATACTTTGCATCAATCCCCAAATTCGCCAAAAAACTGCTACTCGGTTGCCTTCCCAGAACACATGCTGAATATGGAAGTCACCCAGTTTTTTTAAAAGCTCGTCGATCCTGGGAATCCAACTAGCCAACCTCCAATTATGAAATTTTGACTTTGAAATACCATTAAGAATGACTTGAGATCGTCGTCTATCATGAGTTTGTCACTACCATTATTGACACACCAGCTAAGCCCATCCTCCAAAGAAGAGATCTCAACCATATTATTAGTGATAACTCCTACCTTCCTTGCTATAGCTTTCACCACTTTGCCCTTTGCATTCCTGACTAAAGCGACAAGGCCACTCCTACCCGGATTACCTCTACAAGCTCCGTCAAAGTTCAACTTCTCCATCCATTCGAAGGAGCCTGCCAAATAACATGCTTCCTTTAAGCCTTTTTGTTATTGAGTTTATGGTCCCCACTTTGCTTTAACAACCACATCTTCTCCATGTTAGAGTCCCATTTTGACTAAAATTTATACTTTATCCCCAGAATCCTATTGTTTACTACTTCCTCTATAGAAAATTTAATCCTTTCCTTGAGCATACTAACCTCCAAACCTTCTTCCTTGAAGATCTTTCTATTACGTTCTTTCCAAACATGCCAAACCAACAGAGAAGGGAAAACTATCCAGAGTAATCCCCATTTGGAGTGTTGTCTGTCAGTAGGCCATGAAGATAGGAAATCTTTGAGCATAGAATTTTTGACCGCGTACCATTGAAGCCTACCTAACAGCCAATCCCAAAATTCACAAGCAATCGGGCACCAAAATAGTAGTTGATCAACCGTCCCCTCACCGTGTTTGCACATAATGCACCAGTTGGGGTCAGAGATTCCAATCGTCTTTAATCTGCTTCCTGTCAGAATCTGACCATGTAGACCAATCCAAAGGTCATCACCTTTGGTAAGGGCAATTTACCCCAAAAAAGGTTCGATGGCCAATAGTGACTGCTCTATCTATGCCTTTGCAGCTCATAGCCTAGATTAACCTCATAATCACCAGATCTGGAGACACTCCAAATCAAACTATCTTCAGCTATCGATCGTATCACTATTTTATGTGATAACAATTCTTGCAGAGTGCTATGGTTGGCTGAAGATATGTCTCCTATGCTTTTCCAGCTCACCCTAGAGGAGGATGAGGAGGAAAATATCATATAATCCACCACCCATGACCCCTCTAAAGCTTCCATCTGATTAACCCAATCTTTATCTGTAAAACAATTTTTGAGGGGCAGATCCCCATTCCAAGAGTCTCGCCAAAATCTTGCTCTCTGCCCATTACCTATCTTCCACGTGAGATGTTCAGTAATCAATTTATGGCTTTCCCATAAAAATATCCAAATGGGTGAACCAATGGGCGAGTTAGCCACCATTAAATTTTTTCGGGGGCCCAAGAGTCTAAATATTTCGTAGCCATAATTCTACACCAAGGTTTCCTCGGGGATTTATACATTTTCCACACCAATTTGTCACCCAATGCCAAGTTCTATAAGCTCATCTTTCATAACCCTACTCCACCTTCCTCCTTGATCATGCAAGTCGTATCCCAATTAATAAGAGGGATTTTTTTTACTTCTTTCTTGTCCTCCCAAAGAAAATTTTATAACAACCCTTCTAGACAAGAGGAAGCTCTGTTACACATTCTATATATGGACAGGTACTAGATAGGAATGGTTGATAAGACCGATTTGACCATTAGGATCCTCCCTGCCTGTGAGAGCCACCTATTCTTCCAAGAAGAAGCTTTCATCTAAAAATTTTTAACTACCTCCTCCCACAATTTATTATCTACCCGACCCGCATAGAGTGGTACCCCGAGATAGGATATCAAAATCCAAGATGGAAGAGATTTTAGAGCACAGCCTCCTGCTGGTGTTAAGGAAATACATAGTATATTTATCCTTGTTCATGCTTTGGCCCTAATCTATTTCATAAGAAACCAACACCTCCTTGATAATCTTAGCCTCCCTGACAATTGCTTCCCCGAAAAGGATAGTGTCATCTGCAAACTGAGAATGAGAAATGGGATCCAAACTATCATGGATAGAAATCCCTCGCCATCTACCCAGACAAGTCTTCTATTTAATACATTTACCCAGAACTTCTTCCATCAACACAAATAAGAATGGAGATAGGGGATCACCTTGTCTTAACCCATTGGTAGCTTGAAAGAAGCCACAGACCGAACTGTTAACAAAAATGGAGAAGTAGACAGTAGACATACAGTGAAAAATGAAGGCATTATATTTTTCCATTAGTATACACAAGGAAAAACATGATCTACACCATCGGTTTACTCTACACCGACAGTCAGGGCACATCACTACCTGATGCCAAGGTTACCCGATACTGCAAAGTTGTAAGCATCCTGACAAACACTATTAGCTGTTGCCCGATGACAAAAAGGATACAAAAACCTGATGAGTAACAATAGTGCAACCCGATGGAACAACAAAGAGAGGAACCCGATAGACAAAGGGAACCCAATGATCAGTTCGACAAAGGAACATCGGCAAACTTCAAGTTCAACCCGACGACCAAGAACTGACAGTCAGTTACATCCCGCAAAAAGTGGATCTGACTTTCCACGTCAGATAAATCACTAAAGTTGTATATATAGCTTCTTGATTTACTTTAAATCCATTATGTGTCGAGGAAGCAATGTATTTAATATTGTTTTAATTAGTTTTACTGGTTTAAAACATGCAAACTAAAGATCAAGGTCAAGTTGTAAACCTTGGATCTAAGAGTTAACATTGTAATGCGTGATTCTAAGATAGGTCAATTATTTGTATAAATAGGTGCTCAATCTATTGTAAATGGTTGTTGTTCAATGATTATTGTAGCCACGGAGAGCATTTAAAGACCAGATAAAGGATTTCATGCAGAAGGACAGAAAATAATCAAATCAGTTTCAAGAACAAGAACACAGGCTACCGACGAGAAAAGAAAGGTATTAATCAACCACTTAAGGTGATATCATTATTATGAGAGCTTTAATGGATCTGTAATCAAAAATTGTAGATTGCATACAGTCAGGTCAATTATTTTGTACTCAATCTAACAAGTGTAGTACACATAAGAAATCCTTTCAAGAAAGGTGGACTTAACAGTCTTATTGTAAATCTCATAACTAAGTGCACACTTAAATTAGTGTTGCTAAAGCTCTTAACAGAGTAGATCTTACCAGGTCTCCAACTTAATACTCTTAATAGGGTAGATCATCAGAAGTGATCAAATTGTAAGCCTTAACCAGCTCCCTTCCATTCTACAGATAGTGAAGTTTTGTGGGTGCCATCCCCACCGCAGTTTTTACTTCCTAACAGGAGTTTTCTGCAATGTCATATCTTGTGTTATGTGTTTATAATTTTCATGAATGTTTCTATGAATGTTGCAAACAATTAAAGATTATGAATTAATGTTACATGCATAAGAAAAAACTATAGTAATGGTCAGTAATGCAGTAATGAATGATTACTAAAGATGAATGGTGAAATTAGTGAAAAGTTTTTAGAGGTACTGATTCACCCCTCCCCTCTCAGTACTACTTCCCATTAATCCCAACAATTGGTATCAGAGCTAAGTCTCTTCTTGGAAAGCTTAAAGGCTTAAGAGCAAAGATCATACAATGGAGAAGTACAAACTTGATAAGAATATTGAGAATAAAACTCTTGAGATACAAATGTTCTAGGAACAGTATAAAGAAGCTAGAATCAAGATGAGAGAGTTGTTGGATGAAAGAAAAGGTATGGAAACTCGAAGCAATGAAAAATATTATCAAGAAGAAGAGATTCCAGATTTCTTTGAATATTCAGGATCCAATACAAGTGATACATCAGAAGAGATCATCACAAATCTGAAGGAGATCAATCAACATCTAACAGAGAAAATAAAAATGTTGCAAATCGGTCAAGAGAGCCAGATGGTAAGAATGATTGATGCGATGAGTTCTGCTAGACAAGTTGAAACAGATAGAACACTTTCTATTGATGACAGAAGGAAGATTACAAAGAAATTACAAGAAAAGGAGTTAGAAATTCAAAGACATGCTGAGCATCACCATGAGATCACAAATCAGATTATTCTAATGAGTTAAGAAGCAAACATAATGAATATATAACTCATTGAAAGAGTGCAGGCTATCGGTGAACTAAGAGAATAAAATGAAAAACTAAAGCATGAGGTTAGAATTCAACAACAACATAATGAAGTTAACAGAAACGCTGAAGAGAGCAATAAAAGAATGGATGATTTTCTTAAAGGACAACGAAGAGTCAACAACAACAATGGTTTAGGCTTTACTGAAAATGGAGAATCATCAAATCAAGCCAATCCAAAGAATGTCTATGAAAATCCAAGACCAAGAAAGCTTACATGCAAACACTGTGGAAAGCAAGGCCACACATAAAATGTATGCCGAGGCAAATGAAAGGTATTCCTAAATATACATCTTCATTCATAGGATTAAGTTATTAATGTAATAATAAAGCATATGAATGTAAGTCTAAAATAGAACAACCAAAGAAGGAAACCTACATGGACAAATATTGTCCTACATGCAAGATGAATGGGAACACAACTAATGAATACTAGAAAAAGAAAAGACAAGCATGGAAGCCTAAAGGTCAAGAAACTCCCTATCAACCAAAGAGAATCGGTAATCAATATGTATGGGACTACAATACTTGGACAAACTGTATAACATGTGGTAGATATGGTCACATTGCTGCAAACTACATGAGAGCATGGACCAAAAGGTCTAGAGGCTGGTCAAACCCCGGAATGGCATGCTTACATTGTCACAAAGTTGGTCATCTCAAGAAAGATTGCAAAGACCGAATGATAGAGACAAACACATATCCCAATGGAAACACCATTGAAGATATCTAGAGGGCTAGAGACAAAATATGGAGAAAAGCTTCAAGAAATGATGAAGCTAGACCAAGCAATACAAATGGTGACACCCCATCCAATGGATCTGGTGACATCACCACCCCCACTTAAGCTGAACAAGTAAGTATGGAACTGCACTTCAACAAGTCATATTTTGCATCAGTTCCATTATACAAATTGATAGATAGTCAAAATCTACATAATAAAGATGTATATTCTGTTAATTGTTACAATTCTGAGAAGACAACCCTATCGGTATACACATACCGAAAATCATTGGTGAACTTAATGGATGAGCTGCTTACACTTACCGGAAATGGTTAGTCAAAACATAGAATGGTCAAGTTACCAATGTAACTTGACACCGATCGGTAAGAAGGCAAAGTCACAAAGTTGTCATGACAAGAATACTGATATCCGACGGTAAAAGCAAAATTGTCAACAGCTGTCCTGAGCATCATGTCAACACCGATGATGATTTTGAAACTCTTCATGATGAACTCTGTCTTCATGACCCGATGAGTCATTGAGAATTTATGACAAAGACTTAGGGCAAAAATTATATAAATAGACGACGTGACAACTTCATTTTGCACCCGCAATTTGAAGAGAAAGAAAAAGTGAAAGCAAGAGCGATTAAAGAACAGAAAGTAGAGCATCCTCGAAATCGATCCAAGCACACAACATATAGAACATTCACCATTTTCACAGATCAAAGTAAGTACCAAGGGCACCAAAAGCATTCTATCATCATTTTTCAAGAAAACCCTAAATTTCCAGAAAGCCCTAAAACTTGAAAAATGATGGCAACCACGTCAAGAACAGCTAAGATCAAAAGTGATAAAAGGAATTTGGTTAAGTTGATTAAGAATAGCACATGTGTAGAGACCAAATATAAGATATGCCTGGAGATTGCATCAAAACCCGATGAAACTAGAGTGTTTTCTAAAATTTCACCTAGGGTTTTGCTCATAGAAGACATTAGGTCTTATATTCACTACAAAATCACTGAGTTAGGTGATCTGGAGATGGATGAAGCTTATAAGAAGCTTTGTGATGCAGAAGACAACCTGAAGGAAGAGCACAAACACCTAGAGGTTAAAGGGATAACCAAAGCCCTACATTTCCTGAGGGACTTCAAAATAGACTGGATAAGGTTAGTCTTGAGTAGAATGCATGATAAGAAGCTATGGCTAGACCAACCCAAACAACTAACAAAGGATGTCCTTCATGCTAAATTTTTTTATAAATTGATAAATGGGGGGCCATAGTCCTCGCAAACCCATGGTGGGTGCCAAAAATGTGTGCTAAAAATGTGTCACACTTCTATGGGTCATTCCATTCAAGGTTTCTCAAGAATGAGGCCTCAAATATCGACTCATAGCTCCCTAGTCATGGAGTGCAAAGGTTTGTGATGGAGGCCCTAAGATTGACCTAGTTGTGCCCTTGCAAGTACACCATGAAATGAGAGATTCAATGCATGAAAATGAAATCTATTCTATATGATAACAATGCAAGAAAAGAAATTAGTCTAAATGATAACAATGCAAGATTATTCTATGAAAGAAAATGTGAATTTAATATAATATGAATCTAATCTACATGAATAGCCATGGATGCAAGAAGAAGAAGAAAAGAAGAGAGAAGTTGCAATATCCAAGCCAAAGTGCTCAAATTCTCCTCCAAAATTGCTCTCCAAACCTGCAACATAACAATACATAAAAATTCTATATGAGAATGAGAAGGAGAAGTTTCCTTATAAAGAAAAGTGAACTATTCAGATTAAGAGGCAAAAAGAAATGAGCAATGGTGGAGATTAAATCTTGGTTGATCCATCTGCTCATTAAAGCAAAAAGCCCACCACTTAGAAAGATGTGAAGAAAAATGGATTTTTATTTCATTTTTCATCAAATAAAGTGCTTTAAGTGGGGATTTTTATTTATTTAATTAAAAGAGGGGTTTTCTTTTAATTAAATAAATTAGAAGAATTTTATTTAATTAAATGGGAGGAATTTAATTTAATTAAATAAGATGAATTTTATTTAATTAAAAGGGAGATAAAATCTTTTAATTAAATAAAAATGATCAAACCTTAGGAAATATTGAAATAATTGGATTAATTACAATTTGATCAAGGAAATTGATTTGAATTAAAATGTTGCAAAGCATTGATTTAGGAATTTGATAAATTGATAAATGATAAATGGGGCCCAAAGTCTAGGCGACCATTTTAGGGTGCATACAGTCACTGGTTATCCAATAATCGACAAGCCTAGGGCACACGAGCATCCCTCCAGGAAAGAAGTTGAAAAACTCACAAAAGCTGAATGGGACAGTAGAGGTTTAAAACTAAACACCATCATTGACGAGAACTAAAATTTGGTGCATGTGTAATTGGGTATAAGATTTTTTCAAGAAAGCAGATTGAATAGCATATCTGCAACATAAGTAAGAACAACTTACAAAATAGTGACCAAAAGAATTCAGATGGATCTGTGTGAGATCCTGTTAAAACAACTTGATGTGAACATGATCACAATTAGGTCCAAAATACCAACACATGTAAGTTTGGCTCACTTATCATCTGTATCTTTTTCTACTTTCAAGAGTACTTTGCTTCAGTAGGAAAAGTGAAATGAGACACTACCAAACCGGTAACATTACAGATTAGTGAACTAATCAAGTCCCTAGGAGATGATTTTGAGTCTGTAATGACTGCATACTTCCTTGAATTCAAGGAAAAGATGATGGAAAGAACAAGGATTCATGAACAACTTGTTGAAAAACATAAGGATGAAATATGCTTTATGGTGGATACTAATTTCACTTATATCAAACTGGTTGTACCAAGAATAGCTTGGTTAGCACCACTAGATTATGAGATCAATATAGATCAAGCAACAAATGCTATTGATGCATTGATCAATGAGCTTATTGACAACAAGCAACCAAGGTTTGGAACCTATGAAGAGGCCATATCAAAGATAAAGAGAGGCCTAGAAATCAAGAAAACTGTAAATAAAAAGGATAAGATGGTAAAGAATCTCAAGAAGATTATATCGGTTACAGAGGAGGAACAGGAACAACCAAAGGAAACTGATGAATAGGGCACCATCAGTGAAGGGCATGATGAACAGAAATCATATTCAGAGGAAACTGAATCTGATACACCTCCACCTCCACCTCCTGAAACTAAGAAGAGGACAAGGAGTCAAAAAACTACAACTGATACCACACCTCTTAAGAAAGGTCAAGTAAAAACCTATATGAGGAAGCAACCAGCTAAGAGAACAAAGCAACAAACTATAAATGAAACACCTACAAAGAGGAGGAAAAGAATGGTCAGATCTAAAGCTGACTTAGAGGGTTCTAAAGAGGATGAGCACGATGTAGTAAACAAGAATTACAGAAATCAAACTTTTGATGAGGCAACTGAATCCATTTCTACACATGGTACAATGACTAATAAGAAAATCAGGCAAAGGGATACACTCAAACCCGATGACCAGAATAAGATATAGGAGGCAATAATTGGGTCAATGGTAAAATTCAAATATGTACCAGCTGAATTCATGAATCAAATACCTAAAGAGCTGGGTAAGAAAATATCTCAACAATGGTCATATGCTCTACAGACTGAAAGAGAAGCAAGGGAGAGGGTAATAGTAACACTAATGCCTCCCGAATCTAAGATTGAAGAAATCAAAGAGATCATGAAGAAGCACTCAAGAAAATTCATAGCCAAGATAAGGGCATACAAAGTGCTAGAAAACAAATTCATAGAGATAGATACAATGACCAAAACTAAATGGAGACAACTCCTTGATATGCCAATAGAGTCAACAAGTCATGAGGAACAATTGATTCTCATTGACACACCTCATAGAGAGGAGATAGAAAATGCAAGTCCTCAGCACATTTCTCTGGACAATACTGAAAGTGATAATTATCCCATAAACTTAGAAAAAGTCATGGATGATCTTGACATCCAAGATATCACCAGCTATGACTCTGATAAAGATTCGCAGAAGAAAGATGGAGTAATATTCATTACACTTAAGGATCAAGGAAAACAACAATATTCGAAGACATAAAATGATAAAGATATGAATGTTGCTGATGAAACATGGCAGGACACATCAGTCATGGACAAAACAGAAGTAGACCCTGCAGACAAGATACAAAAATATGAGGATGTCACTGCTCAAAAAGATCAAACCGATGAGTAGGACACCATTTTGGATACAACCCAAGCTACCACTCAAAGAAATATGCCTGTATTAATGAAGGCAATCAATATATTAGAGGGTACTGATGGATCTACTGCAGAGGACAAAAACACACCCGAGGAAAAGGGTGAGGCTGAAGCAAAAGACACCATAGATAATATAATGGAGACAACTGCAGAGCAATCTACAACCGAGGACTAGAAAGATGCATCTACTAATCAAAATAAAGAAGAAACACAAAAGGCAGAAGAGGACACACAAAAAGATAAGAGTGAAGAAGCAAAGAAAGATGAGATGGAAAAGAAAATAGAAGAAAGATCTGCAAAGACACCCAAGGATGATGGAGAGACGTCTTCACCTAACCGACAGGTGAACCTCAAGCAGAAGACACTAGAAGAATCTTCAACCAAGCCTTCACCAAGCACTTCATAAAGGACAAATGAACTCGCAATGGTAGTTCATACATCTTCATCCCAACAAACCTCAAAGAAGAAGAAGGGAAAGCATAAGAATCCAGTAACTCTGGATGAAATCATTGAGATTCCAGTTTGTGATCCAAGGATATTGGATCCAACTGAATTGACCAAGTATGCAAGACTCTGTGAGAGAAAAGCAATGCAAGACAAATTAAGGAAAACCACAAAGGAGGAAAAGGTACTGGAAGTGGCAAGAGGTATACTTCAATAGATTGTACCTGATGTAGATATTGATCAAAAAGCTCCTATTCTTGATCAACTGGTGGTACTCACAGATGCAATAACATCTTAGAACATAGATGTTGAGAAGGTTATGGAAGAAAGACTTGAAAAAAAGTATGAGTTCAAGCTAGCAGAAAAGATAAGCCAGGAAGTGGCATTGAAAAAGGTAAAGCTATCTGAATTGGTAAGCACACTTGATCCAATCATCTCAGAAGCTATTACTTTGATACAAAAATTGTGCACACTTGATCAACTCACATAGGAGTACATCGACAAGATAGTACAAATAGATTCTGATCTTAAGGTAAGTGCACAAAGTCTCACAAATAATGAAGAGGCAATAAAATTGCACATTGAGCAACTCAAATAGGCTCGGAAAATGAGACAGGACATACAAATTGCAGAGACAAAGTACATAGATGAGGTAAATGAGCTTCAAGCTCAACTCTTACTAACACTATCACTGCTACAACAACATGTGATAGAGGTAAACACACTAATTGCCACCCCAGAAATGTCTGTCCTAGACAACATTTATGATATGCATGCAAGGCTAGAACTAGAGCACATGACACTAGAACTTCTAAAAGAAAAATGGGAGAAATTGCTCAAAGACATCAAAACCACCCATGCTCATATTCTTGACACATTGTAAGTTGCACATTTTTGTCACAGCTTTTGACATCTTATAAGTTGTACATTTTTTCATGAGTATCAAATAAAGGGGGAAGTGATATGTACATATAGTTCAGTTAGTATAAAGAGGGAAGTGATATGATGTACAGTCAGTCAGTTGAAATAGCAATGAACAGAAAATGTATAGTACAGAGGCAAGTATATATGCACATATACTTATACTATACTGATGCATACAGTTAGGGGGATTCATATAATGACAAGGATATAGACATGACGTACATACTAAACACTTTAGTATTGTGCACATATCAGTTTTTGATACTAATGTCAAAGGGGGAGATTGAAGGCATTATATTTTTCCATTATTATACACAAGGAAAAATGTGATCTACACCATCAGTTTACTCTACACCAACAGACAGGGCACAACACTACCTGACACCAAGGTTACCCGATACTGCAAAGTTGTAAGCATCCCGAAAAACACTATTAGGTGTTGTCTGATGACAAAAAGGATAAAGAAACTTGACGAGTAACAATAGTGCAACCCAATAGAAAAAAAAAGAGAGGAACCCAATAGACAAAGGGAACCTGACAATCAGTTTGACAAAGGAACACTGACAGACTTCAAGTTCAACCCGGTGACCAAGAACTGACAGTCAGTTACATCCCGCAAAAAGTGGATCTGACTTTCCACGTCAGATAAATCACTGAAGTTATATATATAGCTTCTTGATTTACTTTAAATCCATTATGTGTGGAGGAAGCAATGTATTTAATATTGTTTTAATTAGTTTTACTGATTTAAAACATGCAAACTAAAGATCAAGGTCAAGTTGTAAACCTTGGA
>MU226229.1:1582288-1593498 GCA_018584345.1 Thuja plicata
CTACTTTCATGAATCAACCTTTTTGGCACTCCTTGGGATGTACCTCAATATATAGAAGACTGTTAAGTCCTGCTCTATTAAGAGACTTGATGCTTCAATGGTTAAACTAAAACATAATGACCTGTTTCTAATGCAACTTGAATTGCATATTTTCAGATCTATTTAAGTACATTACCTCTCTGATCAATGTATCAATTCAATTCTTTGTGCTCCACACTTTCTGGTATGTGATGTTGTGCTTCACTGTTCATCGATGTCTACAGAATTCTTTAGCTCTCCTTTAACTTGATTGATCAGGACTGTATGAAGTTATCCTTCATCAGTTTCTCTTCAGCATCCTCTTATTATTCACTCCCCCTTCAAGTGATTACAAAAATGAATTAAGCTTGTCTCTTATATAGACATGATATTCACCATTTCTTGATTCTTGATTCTTGATTCTTGGCATGAAAAACAATCCAGCCAATCTGATTTAAAGCATAACTCCTAATTTATCTCATAGTTATCTTTATGCCAACTGTACAAATCTTCTTTAAATCAATCATTTAACTTTGGTTGAATAAAATAATAAAAATAACTAGTTAAGTCTATCTTTAACTCTTGCCAGCTAGATATTTTGTTATTTTTTGAACTCTCTGTTCTGTCAGTCAACTCTGCAGTTAGTCATCAGTGACAACTGTCAGTTCTATCGGTGTGACTCCAGTCAACTTTAGGATCTCCGTCCATCGGGCATCATTGGATTTTACTCGTCGGGCAACTTTATTCTTAGCTTGTTGGGCATCCTATGATTTTGCTTCATCAGGCAACACTGTCTTCTGCTCGTCGGGTATCACTGTGACTTTGCTTCTTTTCCTTTATCGATGGTGTGCACTTCATCAATGTTATCTATCACTTAGTGAATACTTGACTTTTATGCATTGCTGAAAGCATAATCTTTGTTCCATTGATTCTCTGAAGTCTTTGGCATTTTGTACATCACCGTACAGATGATATCAAGTTGACATCAATGACAATACAAACCATTAACTGATTTAATGTCTTGCATTATCTTCAACTTAACATTATCAAACATTTAATCAGTTACATGTCATCATGTTGCAAACAATTAAAGATTACGAATTAATGTTACATGCATAAGAAAGAACTACAGTAATGGTCATTAATGCAGTAATATATGATTACTAAAGATGAATGGTGAAATGAGTTAAAAAAATTTAGTGGTACTGATTCACCCCTCCCCTCTCAGTACTAGTTCCCATTGATCCCAACAAAAAATGTATTTAATCTATGTTTTGCCAAATCCAAATCAAGAAAGGACATTAATGATTAAAGACCAATGGACTCTATCATACACCTTGCTGACATCTAACTTAGCAATCATACCTTGTTTTTTTTATCCGCATGCAAACTATGAATAGACTCACCCACCAAGATGATACTATCCACTATCTCGCGCCAAGGAAAAAACCCATGTTGTTTGATCGAGATGATCCTATAAAGTAATGGATTTAATTTTTTAACCATGGCCTTAGACACTATTTTGTATAGCACATTACATAATGAGATCGGGCAGAAATCATCCATAGATGAGTACTCCTGCTTCTTGGGAATCAAGGCTATGACAGTATTATTCATCTCTTTAACAAACTATCTTTTTTTCCTGAAGTCTTCCACCACCTTAAGAATGTCATCTCCCATGAACCCCCAACATCTTTGGAAAAACTCTGAGGAGAAGCCATCGGGGCCAGGAGTTTTGAATGGAGGATTTTCAAAAGTTGTTGTTTTGATCTCTTGTTTGGAGAACAGGCACATCAACTGCTTATTGTCAACCTCATAAAATTCTTGGTTGATTACATCCAAAAGTGTTGAGGGAGACTATGACATAATTTCATTTGAGTTCCCCTCGTAAAGAATTGAAATGGTGCATCGCAATATCTTCGATAGCTTCTGTCTTGTCCTGCCACCTGCCCTGAGCATCTTGGATACAATTGATTCTGTTATGGGATCTTTTGGATTTGACTAAAGCATGAAAGAATTTGGTATTCAAATCCCCTTCATTAATCCAATATTCTTGGGACTTATCCCTCCAGAACACTTCCTCTTGGAGCAAGAGTTTAGACAATTTACTCTCTAGTAATTTTTCTTTGTCAAAATCTGCATTTGACATCCCCACTGAAATAACTATTTTGTTCAGATCCTCCAATTCTGTTGCCACATTGATCTTTTCAGAGATAATGTTCTTAAATGAAATCTTATTCCATTCCTTAATTTTTTCCTTGGCCAACTTAATTCTTTTAACAAAAAGGAAGCTCGGGGTGCCTGTGAAGATGTTGCTATCTCTCCACCAACCCTCCACCTTGGGGATAAAATCTTTATCTCTCCACCACATATTTTGAAATATGAAACTTCCTCTGAAGCTTTGCTAGACTACCTGAAAACATAACTAAATAGGAAAATGATCTGATAATGACAGAGGAAGAATAATAGAATCCAAATTGAAGGAAGAATATAGCCAATAAGATCCAACCAGGAATCTATCCAGTCTTTCAAAAACCCTCGCAAAATCTACTCTCCTATTAGTCCAGGTATATTTTCCATTTTTAGGAACTACGTCTATCAAATGATTCAAAGACACAAAATCCCTAAAGTCATCCATGAATTTGTTTGACATCCTCAACCCCTCAGATTTGTTGTCCAAGTCCAATAGAGCATTAAAATGTCCTGCTACAATAACCTTGTCGCTATTAAGCGAAGCTATTTTGGAGGAGATATCTAACCACAACTTCAATTTATCCTCTTTTTTAATTTGACCATAAACATTGATTAATGGAAAAGTAACATTGTCTCTAATGTAAATCGCCACCCCAAGTATCCAATGTTTAGATATTTCCAATTCCAACATCTTAATATTGCTGGGATTCCACAAGAATCCAAGGCCCCCTGCCACAACTCTAGCTTCTTGAAAGTATCCTTCCCATTTATTGAAAGAAAAAATAAATTTGAGAGCTTTATCCATACAAATATTAGTCTCTTGAAATAAGACAATATTGCTTTCAATTCTACTTAATGCTCATTTTACCAAGCATTTCTTTTCAGGGGTAGATAAACCCTTGACATTCCAAGTGGTGATCTTCATTTCTACCAAGGGAGATCCCTGCTCCCTTGGATTTTTTCATGAAATCAAAAACATTGATAATACCTTTCTCCTTTGCCCTCTCTTCTTCTTTTTCGAGCGCCTACCCTTGACACCTTTAGCTTTTCTTAATAGGATATTAGTAGATTGGCTAACACACCTAGGCTCAATGTTATCCAATTCGTCAGCCCGAAGGAAATCATCTAATGAATCCCTGTCATAATCAATCTCTGAGTTTGACCGCACTTGATAATTAAGAGGAATGATCACCTTGGTTTTTGCCTCCCCTTTCCCCTTGGTCTAATGTGATCCTGAACATTCACCCTCTTCCTTAGTCTCATTCAATGTTTGTAGCGAGAAAGAATTCTGGGATTTTGCCTCTGTCCGCGGAGCAGTTATTGGAACCATTTTTTGATCCCTTGTCTTCTAAACCCATATTTTGGCCAGTTTAACAAAAATCTTGCAATCCACAATGCCATGGTCTTTAGAGACACACCTCGAACACCTAGATGAAGGAGTTTCAACTTTGACCTATTTTTTCCAACTACTATTACCCGCTTTTAGGTTGATGAAAGAGGGGATTTCTTACACTGCAAAAATCTTGATCCTGGCATACAAATAGGAGTCATGCTCCACAATTGTTTCATCCACTTCCAGTAAAGTGCCCAATGATTTTCCAATGCATTCAAGACTAGCATCCCCCCAATTTTCTAAGGAAGATTATAAAGCCAAATTCAAATTGGTGTCTTGTACACAGCTAAAGGAACAGGGTCAAAATTAGCTTTCCATGGCTACAAATATAGAGGAAACAAATCGAGAAACTAGTTTTTTTGGTTCAAAATCTGGTTCCTCTCCTCTTCGTCTTTGAAAATAAAAATGAAAAAACCCTTCGAGATGAATTTAAAAAAAAATCCTGACTCCAATGCTCTTGAACCCAATCCTTGGTTTGGATTCTAGAAATCTGCGCTCCAATGAAATGCTCGATAAATGCCATCTTCTCCCAAAGTGAAACATCCTTGCCAATTTTGTCTGGCAATTCAATGTCGACCACCTTTGCATTCCTCTCCAATGCAGGCCGAGAAAAATCTTTATAAAACTTCTCTCGATATCGACTGCCAAAGCTAGTCCTAGTCTTGTTGTAGATATGATCCTGCTGAAACCCCTAGTTTGAGAAACTTCTGCCATGATTCCTCCTCACCCCTTGCCTCTCCCCTCTCCTCTCCATTTCCTCTACAGAGTTTTTTTTTGTCTTTTTGATGCATTATTATATTCACCATGAGAATCATTCAATGTTTGAGAGCATCTTGGAGCATTTTTTGTTGAAGTGAACCATTGAAGACATTATTTGATTGATTTGAATTATCAATCATGGGATCTAAACAACATCCAAAGAGGAAAGGAAGGAGGGTTGTGACCCCTAAAGAAATGAGAGAGAGAGAGAGAGAGAGAGAGAGAGAGAGAGAGAGAGAGAGAGCACTAAATGATGCGATGAAGCTTCAGGATCCNAAAGAAAAGAGAGAGAGAGAGAGAGAGAGAGAGAGAGAGAGAGAGAGAGAGAGAGCACTAAATGATGCGATGAAGCTTCAGGATCCACAACAATTGAAGATCCAAAAAATGTAGATACCATGGGGGATACCATGGGGGGTATCAGGGATGCAAAAGATGAGGTCCAAGAGGTGAATCCAAAAGATAATACGAATATAGACAACAATGCAAGTAAGTCTTTGAATGAACATGTTAATTATGTAGAAAATGTGACAACAAACATGATTCCAGGTACATCTTCAAATCCACCTTTGAATGATACCAAAATTATGGTTATATATAATACTCTTTATAGATATTTATTACTAGCATATATTAGTGTTGAAATTGATTCAATTCCTAACATAGTCCTTGAAAGAGTTCATGAAAATCAAAATACCCATAGTTTTTTTTATTATGAAAACCCTTTTGTTGATACGAATGAAAATCCTCCTGAACATGTTGAAATTGAAAATCCTCCTGTTGTTGAAATTGAAAATCCTTCTGTTGTTCAAAATGAAAATCCTTTCCTAGATGATAAATCTTTTTCAATAAGGTGCCACTGAGAATTCTAACCGTGATGATGATACTGAAAAGTATTTTTTGAATATTGAAAGTAATTTTTTGGATGGTCTTCCTGGTAAACTATCTTGGAGGAAGATAAGAAAGTATGCTAATAGAATATACAAAGAATTATTTTGTCAAAAAAAGTTAGCATTTCAATGTCAACTTATGATGCAATTGATGAGAATTTCAAAAATGAGAAATGTAATGAAAAACTTAGGCATTTATGAGAAACAAAATAAAAAAGATGCATAAGTTAAACATGATATATCTACTATTGCTAGTGTCATTCAATGTATTATAAAAAATGAGTCGATCTAAATATAAGAATGTAGTACGATGAGCTATAACAATTGCTATAGTCAATAAAAACACTTTGGATAAAAGAATGGTAAAAAAATATCAGTGGAATTTTAAACATGCATGCTAAAACATTGCTAAGAGCAGAAAAGAGAAGATTAAGTATAAAAATGATCCAATCAACCATTTTTGGAGTTTTAGTGGTAAACTCCCATGATATGACATGAAATTGATGTTGGAAATATATTGTAGGCTAGGTGAATGAGAGGGGGGCGGTGAATCAGGAACCAATAAAACTTAGTCACTTTTATCCTTTATTAGATTGACTAATCTAATTGCATGCATGGAACAGGAAAGCAATAAAAATTCATAACACTTGACACAATATTTGGTTACCCAGAAACCTTCCAAATAGAAAGTAAAACTGGGGTGGGGATGATACCCACAAGATTTGGAATTGCAGTAATAAATTTGGTCAGTTAAGGCTTACAATTGACCACCTTTGATGGTCTTCCCTGTTAGGAGCAATAAGGATTGTTAGGTCCACCTTGTGAAAGGATTTATATAATACAGTTAAGTATGCACTATGTTAGGAGATTTGATAAGGACTGTTAGGTTCACTCGGTTAAAGGATTTGACTGATACACATGTTAGGATGAACCAGTAAATGATCTTCTATGCAACTTTGATTTGTTGAATAAGATCCTTTGAAGTAATAGTGATCACCTGAATGTGATAGATGAGTCTCTGTTGTTCCTTTATACTATTCTAGCCTTCTAATCAATCTACCTCTTCATATTCACATCTGTAATTGATTCATATATCCATTCTTGCACTCTCATTTGGATAAAAAAAATGTCTTACATATATACGTTATCCAAATCAATTACCTCTGCAAGTCGGATACAGTTATATTAAATAGTATCAAACAATATGTACTAAGTCAACCCGATGTTGATACTCGGGTCCAATAATCCACTCAGGTGATATACTGACACTCGGGCAACACTGTGAACTGGCAACTCTGGCACTTGGTTGACACTGGGTGCTCAAGCCACATTGATCACTCAGAGATGGTATGCAACTCGGGTAACACTGGGGACTTGGGTTATACTCTTTGGAACTAACTGCTCGGTCGACACTGCAATTGCTTAGCTCAGGTAACACTTCAAGCTGCTAGCTCGGTCAACATTGTAACCATATGAATGGCTAAGTATTTTGTCACTAATTGACAACAAGTCTTTCCATAAGGTCTACAATCTACCCCTTTGGAATTAGTGAAAAAAACACTTATCATACCAAAACTTCTGATCAAACTGATAAGTCAAAACTCCCCCTTACCATGTGCTTGGGTACTTGCTCGGTTTTGACTACTACTCTGCAACTCGGTTGCAATTAACTCTATTTTTTATTTTTCAAAACTATTTTTGTAACTCTACCATATATATATATATATATATTTATATATAAATTCTATCTTTCCCCCTTGTTTTTGACACAAATGCCAAAAAGCATATCTACAAGGTAATACCAAAATATGAGAGGAAATCACTACGTACCTTCAAAATTTGAGACAATGTCTTGTCCCAATTGTCTTGCAACACCTTTAGGATGTGCAACTCAATCTGAATTTTTGCAGACAACTCCATCATAAGCTCTGCAACTAAAAAGTTGTTATCATGGATGAGTGTCTATGCATGAGCAATATGTTTTTGCATGGCATCCATATAAGGAAGGATTTGGCTCTATATTTCTGATAGGTATTCCTTTGTTCTTTCTTCTTCCCTTAGTAGCTCTTTATGTAGATAAGTCAGATACTTGATCTTAACAAAATGTGTTGAACTTGAACTAGGATTAAGTGCCAACTAGCTTGCACTTGCCTTCAAATCATTGTCAATTTGTTTCAGCTTGTCCTTTATTTCCATGGTAAAGTTAGATGTGTCACTCAACTTTACAAATAATGACACAACATTATTCACAGTGGTTTCTAGAGAGCTAATGATAGTGGTTAGCTTTACTTGATCTATTGAAATCTTACCTACAACATTCTCTAGAACCTTATTCTCAAATTTTCTCTCTGCCTTTTGCAGTAATTTCTCCTGACCACTAAGATCATGATTAAACTTGTGAAATATGTCAACAAGTTGGTCCATTATAGATTCTTCCTCATTGAATTTAATCTCTAGTGAATCAAGGAAAATACCTTTGATGTCCTGTAGAACTTTGTTCCTTTTCTTCTCAACTCAGAGCTTCTGTTGTTTTGCTCTTTTCTTCCATAGCTCCCCAAGGATGTCCATCTACTCAGCTGTCAGGATAGAAAGATCCCAATTAGGAATCACAATGTCTTCCTCAAGGTCAAATTCATCAGTTATTGTTTCCTTTTCTTTACCCTTGACCTTGGGATTAGGTGAAGGAATGATTTCCTTGCCTTTTCCATTATCATCCTTGTCCTTAGTGTTCTGTCTTTGCTCCAACTGCAGAATCAATTCTAACTATAGAACATTCACACTGTCCTTCTGTGACTCAATATGGCTTGGCCCAGTAGTAGGTAGAGCCTGATGCTTGGTTCCTACTAGACTTGATGTATACTTTGTGATCTTTTCCTTACTCAGAGATAAGATATTCTTAATAGGTGATTGGGGTAGGGATGCCATCACTTCTACTGCTATCTATTCTACATTAGATTCTTCAATGGTTTGTACCTCAAGTAGTTCTTCATATTTAAATTTTACATGAGGTTTTGTACTCTATTCCTCTATCTTATCATACCCCTTGTCATCAAAAATTGACTTCCACACCTTTGTTATGGTCTGCACAGCATCCTCTATTTTCTTGCTCAAAATTTGAAAAGTACTAAACCTTGGAGTGTGATTATTCTCATACTTAGACATAGCATCTTTTACTTCTTTATCAGTCATAGTAGGCATGACTTTCTTCAAGGTTTGTTTTATGATGTCCTGTTCAATCTGAACTACATTGTTCCAGTGAATGGTGATTGCCTTGAGAAGTTCTTATGTCATATGGCTTTTCAATTCGAATGGATCATACATCCATCTTGCCATCTTCTCTACTAATGCATCCTCAATCATCTTCTGCTCATCCTTGGTTTTGAAAGAATACTTTAGTGATTTGAGACATTCGATACCACTACCTCCTTTCAATTCTTCAACCTTCTGTTCAAAGGTAGGTGGTGGCTTCTTGAATGTAACTATATCTTCTTCATCTTCTTTAGGCAATATTAGTTTTCTTCTAGATCTTCTGGGTTTGTTTGCAGTGAAGACAGGGGTAGAGACCTTTGGTGTTTTCTTGGGGGCTAGCCTCTTCTTCTTAGGAGGCTCCACTTCTACCTCTTCCTCTTCTTTCTTAGGTTCATCTTCTTCTACCTTTATTTCATCTCCTTTGCTTTCAGTGATCGAAGGAGGAGAGTCTGATGATTTACCATATTTTTTTTTCAAACTTCTCAATTCTCTTCCTTCCTCTCTTCAAGATTTTGGGAATCTCAATTTCCAATGATATTCTACCCTTAGCTTCTTCATAAGTACCAAAATATGGTTCTTTAGGATCAAAAGGCTCATTTACAAGAGCTTCAATAATATCTCTAGTCTCATCAATGTTAACCTCATATGCAAGAGGTTTCACCCATGCAACCCTAGGTTTTACTTCTTGGATGTATACTTTGTCACAATCAACTAGGAAGCATATATAAGCCTTACAGTCTTCTACCAATTGTTTGGGAATTCTAAATATATTCTACATTTTCTCCTTGAAGCTTTCAAAGTAAGAATCCATGATGTTTTAAAAATTATCTCCCAATTCTTCTATAAACTCATTTATCTGATAAATTATAGGCCTATCCTTTTTCCATACAACTGTGCCTTTTGAAGGGAAAAACTTCTGAACATAAACAAATAAGCAGACCAAGAGTGAACCAAACTTACATAGATTGGTCTTAGATGCCTGGATTCTCTCCATGTTTTTGCTTAGTTGGATGAGCTGCAAATCAGCTAGGTTGAATGATAGATTGTTCTTCACCACTTTGTATGCCAGGTCCATAGCTTCACATGGAACACTATTCGGTCGGCTTGAACTATATATCTTATGTGCAATCACATGAATTCCAAAATTTAGCTCCATTTCAATTACTCCATTCAACTTCATACCTCTTCCATCCCACTTGGCAAGAGTCTTCTTGGCTAGGTCACCTCGGTTTTAGAAACACTGAGAGGGGGGGTGAATAAGTGTTTATCAATTAATTATATTTCAGCCAATTAAACATATATCAAATGTGCATTCAAAGAATCATAACACAAGAAAACATAACACCATATATGATTATGGAGAACCTTGATCAGAGGAAAACTCCGGTGGGGATTAGTACCCACAAAATATTGAACTAGGTATAATGAACCTGTTAAAGTTCCTTTTCCCTGTTAGAAGCAGTCTTTACATATTGAGTACAATGACCTGGTTAAGGGTCTGACCCTATTAAGAGTCTTTTATGATAACCCTATTAGGGGTGTTGGACTCACTATCCAATAAGATGAAGGCTACAACCCTCTGAATGTTGATATGCACTATATCAAAAATGAACTGTTGTAGTGACACAGTTGTTTGATCAGTTTTGTGTATGCGTGGATGCTCTTACTCCTTCAAAGAGATATATCATCTTCTGAATTCATTATACTATCCCTCTATAACTTCTTCTTACACAATAATTGACTTCTCTTGCATGCTGTAACATAACAATACATTACATACTTATATCTTTACAAACGAATAGGCGCGACCCAAAACATAACACTTAGTCGGCCTCTTAACAAAATATACAATGCTTCCGAATCAAGTCAGCTCAAGCATGTCTACAACAAAATTAATTACATCATAACAAACTTATAACTAAAGGCACATAGCCTTAGCATCACAAAATAATACACACTGATCAAAACAGTAGTCGGCTTCTGTGCTCTGTATTTTGGACTATTTCCTGGACTGCAGTGTACTAATCTGTCTATAACTTTTCTGTACTAATGTTCCATAATCTACACATTTGGATATAGCATGTATATAAACCATAGAGTATACATCTAAGCACGCATATTCTAGTGTGATCTCTAGCATGCACGCTGATGTGCTGATCACTGAATCTGTCTGACTGCTCTGTATTCTATACTTAGTCATTTTATCTCTTAAGTTATCTTTGACAGAAACTTAGTATGACTTTTTTTCCATGATTGAAAACAAAAAATAATCCATGCTTCCTCAAGAAGTCAACTTGCCAAAAATCTCCCCCTTTGTCATTTATGGCAACAAAGGAATGTGGCTAAGTTACTCAAAATGACTTCATTCAAAAATGACTGTATATCATAACTTAATGATATATACATATATACTACTCTGCATATACACATTCTATACTACTCCCCCTTTGAAATGAATGACAAAGGTGTGCAAAAAATTGTAAGTCTTCATACTTACTCCATATATACATCTGGGTACACAACTTGAAGAGACTGAATCTCTTTCTGCCAGGATGCTTTCATTGCATCAACTGTTTGGAGGTGCGCGCATAAAGCATATGTTAACTTCTCCATTTTCACTAGATCCAAGAAAGGACCTTGATCATAAGTCTGCATTGTGTCATCTATCTATTTGATGTTCTCAATAAGAACTGCTAATGAAGGCGCAAGTG
>MU226229.1:1597921-1614975 GCA_018584345.1 Thuja plicata
TTAGAAACACTGAGAGGGGGGGGGGGGTGAATCAGTGTTTATTAATTAATTATATTTCAGCCAATTAAACATATATCAAATGTGCATTCAAAGAATCATAACACAAGAACACATAAAACTAGATATGATTATGGAGAACCTTGATCAGAGGAAAACTCTGGTGGGGATTAGTACCCACAAAATATTTTACTAGGTATAATGAACCTGTTAAAGTTCCTTTTCCCTGTTAGAAGCAGTCTTTACATATTGAGTACAATGACCTGGTTAAGGGTCTGACCCTGTTAAGAGTCTTTTATAATAACCCTATTAGGGGTGGTAGACTCACTATCTAATAAGATGAAGGCTACAACCCTTTGAATGTTAATATGCACTATATCAAAAATGAACTGTTGTAGTGACACAGTTGTCTGATCAGTTCCGTGTATGTGTGGATGCTCTTACTCCTTCAAAGAGCTATATCATCTTCTAACTTCATTATATTGTCCCTCTGTAACTTCTTCTTACACAATAATTGACTTCTCTTGCACGCTGTAACATAACAATACATTACATACTTATATCTTTACAAACGAATAGGCGGGACCCAAAACATAACACTTAGTCGGCCTCTTAACAAAATATACAATGCTTTCAAATCAATTCAGCTCAAGCGTGTTTACAAAAACATTAATTACATCATAAAAAACTTATAACTAAAGGCACATAGCCTTAGCATCACAAAATAATACATGCTGATCAAAATAGTAGTCGGCTTCTGTGCTCTGTATTCTGGACTGTTTCCTGGACTCCAGTGTACTAATCTGTCTGTAACTTTTCCATACTGATGTTCCATACTCTGCACATTTGGATATAGCATGTATATACACCATAGAGTATACATCTAAGCACACATATTCTGGTGTGATCTCTAACACGCGCGCTGATGTGCTGATCACTAAATCTGTCTGACTGATCTATATTCTGTACTTAGTCATTTTATCTCTTAAGTTATCTTTGACAGAAACTTAGTATGAATTTGTTGCCATGATTGACAACACAAAATAAGCCATGCTTCCTCAGGAAGTCAACTTGCCAACACTCAGGGTAGGGTTTTAGTTTCTTTAGATTTGTCAATCATTGGGTACCTTGTTACTCAGTGTACCATCATCTTAGTGATCTTCACAGGTTGCTCCAACAAGAGATGCATGTCATGAACATGGCTCAGAATAAACCTAATCCACTTTATCTGTAATTTATTCATCATATGCAAGATGTGGGTTAAACTCTTGACTTCAAGGTGCTTGTGTTCGGGCTTCAAGTTTCCACCCACACAAAGTGCTTCCTATGCTTTGTTCATCTCCAATGTGCCTAGCTGTTGAATGTTGCAATGATAGAAAATTTGAATGTCATGAATTAACAGTACCTTAGAAGGAATTTGGGAATGGGCTCCCATTGGATCTATCTCCTCTACAATTGTTGGATGAGGTTTTAACTTTGGTGGTTCGCAAATTGCATTCCTCACTAACATCTCGGGTCCCTTCTTGATCTTAGTGCTAGATGAAGATGCCATAACGCTTGGAGGATTGATGAAAATTTTCTACAAATAAATCTTTTAAACACAAATTCTCTCTGAAATCGCTAAAAGATCTTAATCACTTTGCAAACTGTAAAACTTGGTAAACAATAACCCTTCAATTTCACCATTTATGATAATTTCACCATAAAGTTTTAAATAAATGTTCCATACATAGTAGCTATCATAGCTTGGTTAGTTCTCCTAGGCTTACTCGAAATCTTGACAAAAACTAGCTTTGTATCTTTGAAACCATACAACTAGACTTGACTTGGTTAAGCCAAAGTAACTCGGTTGTAACTGAGATCCTGACTCGGTCAGAACCATGTTTTGCCCCAGTGCATCAATATGCAGATTTGGACTTGCTAGCATATCTGGAACTGATGTATGATGGCTTGTATGCACAGTTTCAGTTGTCTCCTTACATCTTTATTTGGAGATGGTGGATCCACCCAATTCACCATTTTGGGTGCCATTGTATCCTTCATTGTTTTGGTCTGAATTATCAGGAGACTTCCTTACCCACTGCTGACTCATCTGAGTTTTGATTTTAGAAACTTTTTCTTTTCCTTTCTCAAAACCAGTATCCACTTTTTCTCTATTCATACAATTCTCTCTTAGATGACCGAGTTGTTTATACATGTGATAATATCTCTTAGTAGGATTCCTTTTTCTAAGGTGATTCTTTGCACAATTTGCACCAATGTGCTCATAGTCACCACAATGACAACATCTGATCCATGTGTTGTAATCCCAATCAAAAAATTATTTATCTAATTGTTCAGTAGGGTTTCACTTCTTAGTTGTACACTCGGAAGACTTATGACCTTGTTTGTTACAATTGAAACATTTTCCTTCAAACTTAGGTTTCTCAGTGCATTCACTTTCCCTATGTCCATGTTTGTTGAACTTGTAGCATTTTCCATTAAACCTTGACTTCCCATTCCTCCAACACTTGTTTGATGTATGACCTAACTTACCACAATGATTAGATGTAGGTTTCTTGTTCTTTTGAGCTCCTTGCTGTGAAGATTCACCTTGTTCAATATAACCTAATCTAGTATGTCCATGATTTTTGAATTGAGTTTTCTTTGTCAATTGAACCATGCTTAATTTTTGAATTCATCATACTTTCATTGGTTTGTTTTTTAGTATTGAGATCATTTTACAGTCTTTCATTTTCAGTCCTCAGATTGATAACTTCTTGATTTGCACTATTGAGTTGATTTATCATATCTACTTGCTGAAGTGACAAATGATGGATTTCATTTTATTTTTCCTCTAATATTGTACTTATAAATATTTTTTCTCCTTGTGCCATATCTCTATCATTTTATTCTTGATTCTTTTGTTCCATGACTTCACATATTCAGATTGAATGAATTTCTTGTTCTCTCTTCAACTTTCTGACTTCTTCATGTAAATTGAGATTCTTTGGAAGTAGGTCTTCAAATGCTGCATCAGCTTCTTCAGAACTTCTTTCTTTGCATATATCTTCAATTATTTCTTCTATGTAACCTTTTTCATTCATTTGCATTGCTAATTATTTTCTTCTTTTTCAGGGAATGACGGAGATGCTCCTTAAGTTTTCTGATTTCATCCATGGCCACTTGTAGATCTATCCTTTCATTTTCAATGTCTTTCTCGAGTCTATATATTTCCATTGGCTCTGATCTTTTCTCAAGCTGTTAAACTTCTGATAAGAGAACCTTTTCTCTAATACCAATTGTTGGAAATATATTGTAGGCTAGGTGACTGAGAGAGGGGGTGAATCAGGAACCAATAAAACTTATTCACTTTTATCCTTTATTAGATTGACTAATCTAATTACATGCATGGAACAAGAAAGCAATAAACATTCATAACACTTGACACAATATTTGGTTACCCTGAAACCTTCCAAATAGAAAGTAAAATTGGGGTGGGGATGATACCCGCAAGATTTAGAACTCTAGTAATAAATTTGGTCGATTAAGGCTTACAATTGACCACTTTTGATGGTATGCCCTGTTAGGAGCAATAAGGACTATTAGGTCCACCTCATGAAAGGATTTATACAATACAGTTAAGCATGCACTCTGTTAGGAGATTTGATAAGAACTGCTAGGTCCACCTAGTTAAAGGATTTGACTGATACACCTGTTAGAATGAACTAGTGAATGATCTTCTATGCAACTCTGATTTGTTGAATAAGATCCTTTGAAGTAATAGTGATCACCTAAATGTGATAGATGAGTCTCTGTTGTTCCTTTATACTATTGTATCCTTCTAATCAATCTGCCTCTTCATATTCGCATCTATAATTGATTCATATATCCATTCTTGCATTCTCATTTGGATAAACAAAATGTCTTACATATATACCTTATCCAAATCAATTACCTCTGCAAGTCGGCTAAACTTATATTAAATAGTATCAAACAATATGTACTAAGTCAACCCAATGATGATACTCGGGTCCAGTAATCCACTCGCGTGATATACTGACACTCGGGTGACATAGTGAATTGGCAACTCTGGCACTTGGTTGACACTGGGTGCTCAGGCTGCATTGATCACTCAGAGATGGTATGCAACTCGGGTAATACTGGTGACTCGGGTGAAACTGTTTGGAACTAACTGATCGGTCGACACTGCAACTTCTTAGCTCGGGTAACACTTCAATCTACTGGCTTGGTCAACACTGTAACCATATGAATGACTAAGTGTTTTGGCACTAATTGAAAACATGTCTTTCCATAAGGTCTACAATTGAATCCTGAAATTAAATCTTTGGTTGAAAAGTATTGGCATGATAGTACAAGGGTATCATCTAATGCTAGTGATGTTTTGAAATTAAGAGTGGGTTATAAAATTCCTGATCCTCATCCAAAACACCTATAAGACACCACCCAAACTGAATTTTATAGAGTTTTTTTTGATGGGGTATTTTTACCTGGACATGTTACCCTTAGTCAAAGATCATTTGAAAAATTTAAACCTTGTTATGTAAAAATCAATAAGCAATGAATATCTTTTTGTTGTAAAACACATATTCAATTTTGTTATTACTATGATGTTTTTTATATATACATTGTACTTTACATGCTAACATCACTACGCATGATTGTGGTATTAATATACACTTGAAATATTCAAGGAGTTTGTAGCAGGTTTGTTCTGTGAAAGATCTAATGGGCAATTTCTTTTTTAAGTTATTATATTTCAGGATAGTGCACTACTTGTGGAAATTTTGCATTATTAGAACAATGTATGCATGAAATTAGTGAAAATAATTTTGGCCAACAATTAGTGGATGTTAAAAGATTTAAGAATGTTGAATAAACTTTAAAAGATGGGAAAATTCAAAAGCGATTTGAATTAATCATAGAAAAACTTAGTATACATGCATTCATTTCAGAATTCAAGAGTAAGATCATTCCTAAATACTTGAAACACTCTCAATATGTTAGATGGCTTGATGGTCAATTTTTCATGTGTAGAAATACATTTCCAGTTGGCACTATACTATCAGTAATTGACTTTGTAGAAAACTATACTCTTGCTCCACCAGAGGAAACTCTAGATCAATACTACAATTCAATGCAAGTCACTATGTTTGTTCATATTGTTTATAGACATGCACATGATAGTACAGAGGATGATAGAAAAATTTTCAGGGAGTATTATTTCTATTTGAGTGATAATCAGATGCACTCATCAGATTTTGTTCAGTATTGTTTTGAAAAAAAATATTAATTTAAGAGAACTATAAATCCAGATGAGAGAACATTTCAAATGGCCAGATAATTGTACAAGACAATTCAAGAATGCTCAAATGTTTTATTGGCTTAGTAGGGCTCACAAGGAAACCAATATACCACATATGTGGAGCTTTTTTGAAGTTGGACATGGTAAAGGAGAACATGACAGAGCTAGTGCATGTGTTAAAAGCATTTTGGCTAGAGAGAAATTAAAATTTGAGGATGCAACCAAATTTAAAGATGCATGTGCTATTGTGGATTGGTGCAATTAAAAATTATCTGTAGGATCAAATGAGAACTCTATAATTAAATGAATCTTCTCATTAATCAAAGAAAATGACATTCTACCTAGACGTTATTGTCATACAATTATTGGATTAGCATCATGGCATTCATTTAAGAATTCTGATGCAAGCACATGAACATTGTGGTCAAGAGAGCTTGCATATTTTTGTCAATTTTGTATTTTAGGTGATTGGGATGCATGTGAGAATAAAGAATGCATCAAAGAATGGAAACAAAGATCCATGACACCTTCTCAAACATATGAGCAATATGAAACAAGACTTGAAGATAATGATCAACTATTTTCATCAGATGATTATGATCAACTTTTCAGATCATGTACAAGAAGGTAATTGTATTTTGTTATGTCACTTTATACTTGAATATAATTATTAGTCTAAGTTTATTATGGTATTTTTTTCTATATGTTTATTTCACATGTCAATTAGCCAGTTTATTTTATTTGCAGGACATGTGTATGTTGTTGTTGCACCTAAGAACAATGAAGAGGAAACAAAGTACATTGGTTGGCTAGATGTGTTGAGACAAAACATAAGTTAGTAAAACCTAGAGAAGATGATGATGGATATCATTATCCTACAGGTTCAGTTGTGGTTATTGACACATGGTTACAAAAATACCTAACAAGGAAGAATGATTTTCCTACATTTGAAGACAATGAAACACATAAGAAGATTATTCACTACTCACATTTGGTTGTGGCAACAAATATAAAGCTATCCAGATATCGTGGGAGACTTACTAATAAAGATTTGTGGTGACTCTTCCACCAATTTATTTAAATCATCTAAAAATGAAAAACTCTCTAAAATAAAATATTATCTACCACACAATTTATCTTCCATAATAATTTATTAATTCAAACTGACACTGACCTACCAAAAAAATGACCATAAATAATAATAAAACAAAACCCATTAAAGTTACTGAAATAATAATAAGCTGAGAGATAGATAAAAACATTTCACTTGCCGAGAACATGGCATAACTTGGTCAGACTAGCTTGGAAAATATTTTCATTGACCTAAAATCTCATCGGTCAAAGTGGAATCTCTAGATAGTCATCTTCTCATATTTTTTTTTATGAATGAGGCCTTCTCTATTAATTTATAATATTAAAGTACATATTCATAAAAAATTTGGGGAAAATGAGATCACCCTCAAGAGTCACACGACCAGCGACTAGAAGGAAAAATAACCATTCATCAAAAAAGCCACCTCAGGTAGCCAAAATAGTACCAGCTTAGGGAGGTAGGTCATAAATGTCATCTTTTCTACCCCAGTCATCATTGGGTTCCATAGGTGGGTCAGGAAGAGACCACCCATCATAAGCAACATATTTCTCCTCCTTGGTCCTGGGAGGCAAAATGGTCAAGTCCAAGCAAAGGAACCACTTGGAAGAGGTAGTAGCAAGCCACGAAGAGTCACCAACCAGGGTGGGCCAACCAGCAGCAGGAGAAACAAGAGCATTAGGAGAAACATGAGACCAACCAAAGCTACACCACGATAGAGAGGTCGAGCAGCGACACCAACCATTATTCCCACCACTAGGGAAGCGATGGGGAGCCTAGGACCGAGGAGTAAGGGAGTGGTGGGTGGAAGAATTGCGTCCACAACGGTGACCATGGGGTGGAGTGTGGTTGGTCGAAACAAAATTCGGTGGCACTCTGACCACCGTACATGGGGTGTTACCCTAGTGCTTCAAAAGCTCCTGCAGGTGGGCCACCTCAAGCACCACCTTGTTAGCGTATACTTGTATCTGCATCATTACATTATTGCATATGAAATATTTAGTGTACATAGGTACATTTATATCAAGAAAGTTGTGAGTGAAAAGAACAACATTTCTATCTTTCCAAAGAGTAAATAGAATCTCCATCCTGAACGAATTCCAAATCTGAGTGTATTTATAGGATATTCTAGGTGAATCACCCAGAAAAATCATATGCCAAGAAAAAGTCTCAGGCCTAAATGGTTTGAAAAAATCATGAATCCATCTCTAGTACTGTTGAGATCTTCGACAAAACTAGAAAATATGAAGAAAGGTCTCTAGTTGCGCACAAAAGGGGCATCTAGGATCAGAAACTTTGAGATGCTTGAGTCAAGAACCTAGGGGTAAGCCCTAGAAAATAACACACCAATTAAAGTGTGAAATCTTCCGCTCAGTAATGGAAGTCCATATAGTGTGAAATCTTAGTCTATAATTTTTCTGAGAAGACTGCAAGTGCCAACGCTGGTTGAGAGTGGTGACCATGGGAAAATGTGGCACCAACCAGTGGTATCCCATTTTTGGCTTATAGCTAGAAATAGGAATACAAGGATACCATTTCAAACCCTTCAACTACAGCTTAACAGGTTGACACACAACTTGTGAAGCTTGTGAGGAGGCAAGGCAAAAACTAGCAAGTCAAAATTTTGTCGATATGGGGCGAGACAAATGAAACTGAACTTACATGTCATCCCACATTCTGAGACTCATTGTAGCTCTGGAAAAAAAATATTTGGGTGTTTTGATTCCACATTTATGAAAATGTAGAGCACTAACACCATGAACCTTAGCCAGCCAGACCCCCTACATAGAAAAGAGGGGAGACCACCAAATATTATGTTAGTTCATAGAAATCTCATCACAAAACCCATCCCCAGCACAACAAATCCATAACTTAATGGCCTCCCAGGATCTCCAGATGCTTTTGAAAACAAAAGTGCATTTGATTTGAACTGGTTCTATCATGATGAGAAGGGTTTGAAAACCAATCCCCTTCCAAGCTGGCCTATTGACTGGAAAACCTGTGGAAATGCAATGCCTGAGAAGGATTTTCCAGGCTTCATTCCCAATCAAATCACGGATTACCCACTTAGCACATAAGGAAATTCACTTCTTCTGAGTAGAAAGAAGGCCCAGGCCTTCAGAATTGTTGGGAAGACACCAATACTCCTAGGCAACTCTGCGAAACCCATGATGATCAGCACCAAAATCCTAGAGGAAATCTCATAGGATTTTCTCCAACTTCATATATCAGGCCTTTGAAGGAGCCCATCAAGAAGAATAGTAAACATGGGTAGCTTCCAAAACTTTGGAACAAAATTTGGAATTTACCAACCAAGGAAAGAAACTTGGTAATCCAGTATTCAAGCTTCTTTTCAATCTTTCACTAGTACATTTGAGACCTCTTTTTGATGGCTATGCGTCATAATTCTAACACTACCCCTTCGAGAAAGATACACAAACTGGTGTTGCAGTTTTGGTGTTGGAATCACTGACGACTGGTATGTTTGTCATTATTGCGACGGTATCGATCATCACAATATGCACCGACTACAATGGTTAACATGCCATCGTTAGACATTATGAGTGTCACCATTATGATGGGTATGCGATAGATATGTTTTCCATGCAACAATCAGCTATCAGGTTATTCCAACATCTGGACGTCACATTTGGTGCTTTAGCGTTGAACGTTCTCTGAATACTGTCGCAATTGCGACGATATTGACTGTTGCATTATACATCGGCTAGAATGGTCAACCTGTTGTCGTTACACATTATGAGTGTCACAAGTATGATAGTTGTGTGATGGATATGTTGTACATGTGACATCTGTGAGATTATTCTGACATTTGTATGTCGCATGTAGTGCTTTGTTGTTGGTCATTTTTTGAGTACCGTCGCAATTGCGACGGTATGCTATATTTGAAGAAAAAAATTGTCATGCATGGATGAAGTGAGACCTTAAAATATTGAGCTTCTCTTTGTTTCAAGAATATTTTAACATTCTCTACTTGATAGAGCCAACCACGTGAAGGTGGAAGCTCATCTGGCCCCTCCTAGGAGCTTCTTATGACCCTTTACGATACTTTAAAACCTCTAAGATGTATTCTTAGGGATCGTAAAGGGTCATAAAGGGTCATAAGGGGTCCTGGGACACAATAGATAAGAAACATAAATGTAGGCATCATGGTCACAATTATTTGGAAACACCACTCAATTATGTTGTGTCTCCAAAGAATTGTAACCATGATGCCTACATTAATATTTCTCAGTTGTTGTGAGATTAAAAGTCTTCTAAGGAACAATTCGTGTCTATGTGGAACTACATAGGATCATCACCAAAGGGGGTTCTGGATCAGAGAACTCCCTTTTACTTAATAATTATGAAGCCATCAATGGTATACTAATTATTTCAGATTGTAAGTTTCCATTGATGGCTTTAAATTACCAAGCAAAAGGTGTTTTCTAGTACAAAAGACTTAGCAACCTCCAAAGCCTTTTGCTTGAATGCATTATACCCTGATGTACTTCATGGAAATATTTTGCATTAGGATTACAGGGAAATGTAAACCAAGATTCATATAGAGAAAGGTGTTTCTCTTGGAAAATGGTTGATGGTGACTGATGAAGAAGATTAGAAAATGATGATTGATCCAATTCAGATTGGTGCAAAATTTTCAAATCTTCTTCATAATCATCATCAAATGAACGTTTTCAAATCTTCTTCATCATTCATCATCTCAGTATTCTGCAATCATCTTCTATCAAATGATATTTCATATGAACCACTTTCATTTCAAATAATTAATTCATATTATTTCAGATGAATCTAATTGGTTTTTTAAATTTTGTGATATTTCTTTCAGGATTCAACTGTGTAGTTTTTGAGTTAAACTCGTTGACCCATGTTTTATGAGTAGTGGTTCACAAGAACCCATCTCTCGTGATAATGAATGGAACACTACTCATGAGAGATGGGTTCTTGTGAACCACTACTCATGAAACATGGGTTAATGAGTTTGACTCAAAAACTACATAGTTGAATCCTGATAGCAATATCACAATTTGACTTGTTGTGGAAAATATCACAATTTGACTTGTTGCGGAAACATGAATGAAGCTCACAAAAATATAATAATCTACCATCCACCCATTCAGTTCTATGAGAGTAAAAAATTATGATGTTCATGATGGTCTATAACTTAAAATACATAATTAAAGACCTCTATTGAAAATGCAAACTTGTTGCATTTTTCAGCTCCACCTCTAATGCATATGAATTGAGATTTCATATTGAACTAGGCACCTTCTTTTGCATTTCCTGAAACCAAGAGATTGTCACAGAAACATGATTATTTTTAAATGGAATACACCAAGGAGTACAATCAAAAATATTGACCATTTAGAATCATTAATAGTAAACCTAAATCAAATAGCTCATTTTTTAATCAGCATGTGTAGTCTCTGTGTATATAAAAGATGAATGAAATATCAATATGAAATAAAACAATGAACAAAAATTCAAATTCAAGGCCTAATTTATCAAGAGAAACAAACAATGTGGAACCCCACAATCATAAAAAGAAACATGCTTTGTCAACAATGTTCGAAATCCTGTCACCAAGCACAAACATATGAAATCAAAAAGGGACATGTGTTTCTGGGTTAGCTCCCAATAGTGCTTAGGAAAATCTGCATGTTCATTACCTGTGCATATGAAGTGGCTCTAATGGAAGATACATATACTGAAAAACTTGATTGGGAAAATGAAATTTAAAAAGTAAAGAAAGGTGAGAGGATTAATCAAATAATCAAAAAAAGAAACACGCTTTGTCAACAATGTTCAAAATCATTAGGACTATAGAAAAATCATTAAGACTATAGAAAATCAAGTTCTAGAAATGGATGGTTTTGATTCTTTTCCATTACAAAAATTGAGCATTCATCATTTGGTACTTCTTGGTGTATTCAATTTAAGTATGTCAGGCACAAAGTATTCCATTTAGATATGTTCAAAATTTTTCTAGTAATGATTTGGGGAATGCAATCATGCAAAGTATTCTCTAATTACACAGCCAATGAATACAAATTGAAATCCCAATTTCTTTAACAATTGAAATATCTCAAGTAGACAAGATTCTCAATGGAACTTCTTTGATAACATATAGATACAAATAGGATATTGGATTTTATTATCCTTCACCTGTGCATATAAGAGTTGATAAGAGAGGGTATATGAACAGGTGAGAAATATGTAGATTTGACCAAGCATTAATAGGAGCTAGACCCCACAACAAATGGAATTGTGATGATATCTCCCCTAAACTCCCCTTTTATCAAAATCACACCTACACTACCCAAATACCATTTCCCAACCGGTTTGCAACTTCTTTTAACCAGTTACAGTCAGCTATGACTGTTTGCAATTAGTTTTTGTTTAATATTGTTGTCTAGTTGACAATATGGATGTCAATTAGACCACTCCTTAACTTTTTTCATTGTATTAAAATTTTCAAGAGGATATTATGACTCTATCCTAACACTCAAAACCCTTAAATCACTCTTAAACCCCATAAACCACATACATGAGCCTTTTAGGCCTATTTTGCCAATTTTAGGCAATTACATCATTTAACCACTTTTTGTGCTCTTGAAAACGTTAAAAGGATCTATTGGCCACATTAAAAAAATTATGGAAATTTATAGATCATTAAACCCTTCATCAACCTTAGGATCCACAAATGACCCCCAAGGTACACTTTATCCCCCAAACACCATTAAGGGTTACAATGCTTTGATCCTTTACAGAAGCATTCATATACAATCCAAAACATAAGAAAAACATATTTAAATGACAATTATTGGTCTCATTAACATCACTCTAAATTCCTCATTAACGTCTAAAATTCATTCATTCATTCATCTATTAATAAAATGTAACATTCATGAATTATCACAACATTCATTAACACATAAGATTAATTAGCATTCATTAGCACACATTCATTAGCATTCATTAAGACATCATGACATTCATTAACACATAAGATAGAATAACATTTATAACCATTGCATAACATAGCCTTGTGGTGTTTCACCTACAATAATGTCAAACGTGTTTAAATTATTGTATCACAAGTTGAAAAACATACAGTTGATTAACAGATTTATAAGTACCTGGTGATATCTTAAACCATATGCTAAATCTATTTCCTTTTATGTAACATTAGCATCTCCATTACAATGAGCTTGTATAACCAATGAAGACGTGGATTCCCATTTTAATCTATGACCATAATGTTGACATCGTTCAATCCATACCATCATCCAATCTTGATTGTTTGCAATAAACAAATGTATTGCATCTCACTCTTTAGCAACTGTACAAAAGTAAATAGATGACTTACAACAGATTTATTTCGAAGATTAAGAATTAATTAACTAAAATAACATCTCATAATTTATTACCTTTCAGTTTCCTAAACCTAATGTTGCCCACCAAGTACTCCCCTTCAATTTTTTTAATGGATTCGAGATCCCAAATGCAATCTAAATGGGTCTTTGCTGCAAGATTAGGAAGATATTGAGTGACGTACACCATCATCTGGTATACCATATATCCCTCAACCATATAACTGTTGAGACGTGCTCTTTGTCATACCAAACCCTTCAAAAATTTCAAGTGTCTCTCAACCATCCACATTGACCTAGTCTGTACAGGTCCACACGATTCAATATCCTCAACTTGGTGTATGAGGTAGTGTTCTTGTGCATTGAAAAAAGTTGAAGGTAAACACTTTTGCATTTCACACATTAGATGAGGAATTATTTTCTTCCAATATTTTATATCTTCTTTATGGATTTCTTTAGATGACAACCACCTACAAGGAATTAAAGACACAAAAATATATAAATACGAGACTTTACAATATATTACTTGTTTGATATATTTAACAAATATCACTGCTTATCTTTTTTTTTCCAAGATCATATATCACTTGTTTGATATTATTGTCGAAGTTCTCTGGGAGCGATAGGGGTAGCAAATACTGCAACAATTGTCAACTGATCATTTCATACAATGAAAATTGAATGCACTTACACAAATATATTGTAAATACAAAAGAATGTGACTTACCTTGATGAAGGTATGCCAATCAAGTATTTTCATCCCTGACCCAAAATAACTTTTCTTTGATATGAGATTTCTTATATTCGCAGCAAATCCTGTAGGAAATCAAATTTTTTGTATGACTTCTTTTATGGCATTACTTTGTTGCTCTATTATTAACCAAGGAAGAGCACTTGCATTAATATGGTCTCCATTGCTATTTGATTCAATAAATATTTTTCATTGCATGATTGGAATCATGAATGTCACTAAAAATTTTTCCAAGTTTTTCTTTGTCACGCCTTCCATCCAATATTTTCCACAGTGTCTCTGTTACATTCTTTCCAATATGCATAGTATCAAACAAATGGATAGTTTGTAGCTGTTCATAGTAGGGCAGCCTACTAAATTCTTTGGGATAACATTTTAGTCCCTTTGGAAGTTGGCCAGTGATGCCTTCACAACCTTCAAGATCATCAACTACATAATTAGCCAACAAAACATAATCGAAATATATAATTTTCAAACATAAAAAATTAGGTGGAATGATATTACCTCAAATTCTATTATATTCCAACTGCCATAGGTGAAGTGTCATTCTTCAGGGGTTTGATGTAGTCTCTTATTTCCCATTGAAAATATGTTTTTCTGCACTTCGATACTTATGATTTATGGGGAGGAAGTGCCTATACTCATCAAACACCTGCTTTCTTAAACTTTTGGAATGACAAGATTTCATCTTTGGACCACACATTGGACATATTTTCCCTTTGTTTGAAGACCTACAAGATAAAAATACAATTGGATTAAATATGTTAATTTTTAGAATTAGAATTATCACGTACAACTAGAATTCACCATAACATACCATAGAAATGTGTCAACCCTGGAGCATCATGAATTGTCCACACAAGGATTACATGGATTAAAATTGTCTTTGTCCAATTGGTCTAGAGATGTCAGACATAGTGAAACCATTCCATAACACCAACAACTCGTCGATAAGAGGCGCAATATATACATTCATATCTTTCACTTGGTACTTACCTAGTTGAATTAACAACAACATCAGATAATTAGTGTGGCCATTTCAATCCAAAACTTATAATTACATGTAGATAACTATAAAATAATTAAATACCTAGAACAATAATTGCCAACATAATGTGCTCCCTCTTTATTGACATATATGGAGGAAGGTTATTGTTGATCAAAAAAATAGGTCACACCGAGTAAACATATCTCAGCTCTCCATACGGATTGACACCGTCTGCTGCCAGAGAAAGCCTAAAATTTAGAGCTTCTTATTTAAAGTGTGGCCACTTTTCCTCTATGTCCATAAATGATGAACCATCCACATGCATTCGAATAATGACATCTTGACTCCTTCCATATGCATGGTAATCCATAAATTGTGCCAAGATATTGCACCTGAATAATTGTTTCAGACGTGGAATAATGGGGATGTAACGAAGAACCTTGTGAGGCACCTTTTTTGTCATTTGATCATCTTGATATCTACTCGTATGGAATTCAGGGAATTCTGTTGCATTTTTGTGTTCTTTATGATAAATAATACGATCTTTGGGACAAGCATCTATTGCTTGATACTCTATTCTAATATGTTTCATAGTGGCACATAATTCTTGGTACGAGCAAGGGAGAACATTTGATGGTTGTAACAGAAACTCACATATCAATCTACAACAAAAAATATAATTTGTTACTATAAACAATCTTAATGGTACATGTTTCACCTTTTATAGACTATAATGATGTATATGACAAACCTTAGCATACGTGACATTCTATGTTGGATAAACTATTCATAACCTTCAAATTTACCAACAACAATATAGTAGAGAGAAGAGTAGATTAGGAGCCTTCGTAAAGGGTCGTGTTCACCTTCTCAAGTAGAGGTATATCATGGACGACGTCAATGTCATCCTCATCATAATCATCATCATCATCAGCAGCACCAGCAACACTAGTACCAAATGTGTCAACGATCAATGCATTCATACCATCATCTTCAAATGTGTTTTCTGGCGCATGATCATCATCTTCCATGGGTTCATGATCTTCAAATTCAATACTCACACCTCCATGTTCCTCTATATTCACACCCCCATGTTCCTCTAAGATGTGGTGGTCCATATCATGTACGACACTGGGGAGATCGACTATATAAAAATGATGATAATCCCTTCAATGTGACCATTCTCCCTACAAATTCTCTTTTCTGTTTTGATTTTGATTCTTCTTGTCTTTAAGCCGTTACAACTCCTACATGGACAATAACATTTGTCATCAGCTTCTCTTTGAAATTTAGACAACAATCTAGCGATTATCTTCTAATTTTGATCAATTTCCCTTGTATTATTTGACATGATACTTAATGTGTATATCTGCAAAAAAATTGGACATTTTGTACTTAATGTTTATATCTGCACATATAGTTTTGATAGCAAATGGTTAGTCTATTTTCTCATGGTGAGAACTCTTTAGTTGTGACAAAAATTGTTAAACAAAAAATAACATGTTATGGTAGGTTTTATAAATGACATGTTACTTTGTAAATTTAACTTTAGGTTTTATAACTATACATATATTTTATTTGAATCCCCCACATTGTAATCACATCGACAGGTTGATATCAAATTCTATATCAAGATTTACAACATTAAATTGATCATAGTTGGAAGACTCAGACACAAGAAGAATATGAGTATAGCCAAATTTCAAAATAATATGAATGAATGCAAACATACATAAGTGGATGAACATAAATAATGAAGGTACCAGACATTGCATAAAGTAATGAAGTGTCGATCTGAGGTTGAATCCAGTATGCTCCTGTATGATCCAGAACCTCCAAGGAAGGAAAAGATGGGGTTAGATCCAAAGGATCTAAGAAATGTCTGGCACCCTATTGATGATCCTCATCTACAATTATGCACCCACAACAGTAACCCACCATGCCCATCAACACAAGGAAGTCATGATTAAGCATTAGCAATAGAGGGGACATTATAAAGGTCAAATCAGAGGTCAAATTTCATGCCTTGAAATTTAATAACATTTAGAATTTGATATTCATATGGAATCCATGACTTGAGGTAGGAATTCGAGCTTTTTCTTCTCATTAAATCAATTTTTTTTTTATGGCATTTGTTGATTTACTGGCACAAGCTCACTGTTTAATACTGGCATTGTTTACATCTTTTTATTTGGAATGCTTGATGACCTGCAGGCTTAATTTGAGAGCTAGGGCATCATTTCTATTACCTTCAAGGCATTGTGTGAAGTGTTTGATCTCTCTTTATTTGTTTTGTTGTTGATATTCACTATGTGGTACTCCCTGTTTATGATAATTTCATGAGGAAATGTCATGATGGCTCGCGGGCTGCAAGCTAGGGCATCATGCATTGCTTATGAGCTCACTGTTTGAGCACCACATGACCCTGTTATGAGCTTTGTTTGTTATATACATATACATATATATACATACATATATATACATATATATGCATATACACATATACATATATATATATATATATATACATA
>MU226229.1:1617978-1630878 GCA_018584345.1 Thuja plicata
ATATATGTATATATATATATATATGTATATATATATATGTATATGTATATATATATACATATATATACACACACACACACACATATATATACATACATATATACATATACATATATATGTATGATGTTATTGTTGTCATTGCAGGCTTGCTGATGTTGTGTATATGGAGTTTCCTAATATTAACATTACTAGCAAGCGTGAAACCATAAAAAAGGCATATGCTTCAGGTAGATTATTGGTCCCATCGGGTAAAGAAATACATTTAAATGCTAAAACTATACCCCTATGATTGCGAAGACACATACCACATCCAAATTTTCCAGGGTTTCCTCATGCAGAGCCATCAAAATTTAACTTTAAAGAATGATTATCAGGAGGAATCCATCTAACTTTTGAATGATCTCCCTTCTATTTTCTGCTATTTGGGATCATAAATGGAGGGGTGTGAATCAGATTCAATGACTTAAGAAAATTAGGATCCCAATTCGTGAAGTTGTAATTGCAAATTTTATCTTTAACATTGGAATTAACCACCTCTGAAATGGATTGCTCTAGTTTTTTTATAACTTCCACTAGTGACACATAATTTCTAAATATTCTCTTGTTACGTTCCCACTAGATAGCCCAAACAATCATAACTTGTGCATAGAGCCAAATAAATGAGAAGAAAGATCTGGAATGTAGAATGGGCTATATATGATTGGAAAAATCCCACAAATTGTTCACAAATAGCATGGAGATGTTCAATTTTCCCACCACATGTTGCCAGCAAGTTTGAGCAAAGGGGCATAATAATAGTAAGTGATCAACATTCTCAATTTCTGCCTGATATAACATACACTAAAAAGGTTGGGAAATATTGAATTTATGAAGGTGGTCACTAGTCAGATTCCTTTTGCTAATTTCTAGCCAAGAGAAACATCATGCCTTTGGTAGAATCACTTTGTTCCAACATAGGATATATGCTTGTTGTTTAGTCATGTTTTGCTCCATTAGAAAGAGGGCCTTATCCCCATCTTTAATACTATAATCACCCTTTTATGATGGGGCCCAAACTACATGTTTTCCCTAGCCAATTATTTTCCTTTTTTTTGCTTATTTTGGAAGAACAAGAGCTTTATTTTATTTTTTGTTTTTTGGGGAAAGAAGGAGCTTTATTTGTTTTACAGACAAAAACACATGATCTTATTAATATTATAGATAAAATTACAAAAAATGTGGTGTTTCTGTTGTTCTACTGATTTTTTTATAACTAAATGTTTTCCATGACCAGTTCATTTTTTTTGTTAAGGTTGTCTATTTGGTGACCGACAAACAGATCTACTAACTTGTCTCTGCCTTTTAGTTTTAATGTGTTGCTGAACTTGGGCTATTTTTTCCTCTATTTTTTTCTAATAGTGTTGGGTCAAGATTTTTCACATGCCATTTTGTCTTTGTTTTGATGATATTTTAATGACATGTATTTTAATATTTTCATGGATTAAGAAACTATTATTTGTTGTGATGGTATTCATATGACATGTATTTTAAATTTTCTATGCATTTAGAAACTAGAATCCTAGACAACTCCTACTGAGGTTTCCCCACCAAAGTGTGCAAAAGAAACATACATTAATTAAAACTATAGATGAAGTACCAATAATACGATGGGTTATACCATATATTATTTTATACACTGTTTATTTCATTGAGATTGTGAGCTTGGCATTTGTAATGTATTTTCTATTATTGGATCAATGTTGCCATGTTGTTGAGGTTGTAGATACATTGAATCACCACTGCCATTCTATTTTGATAGCATGCTAGCTTGAAGATCTTGTGAGTTTTGAGATGTGAAACATTGTTGCTTGATAACACATTTGACATTGAACATAGTTACTTAGCATAGTAAACTATGCTAAGGAACTATGTTATAAAATTTCAAGGCATGAAATTTATAACTATACATATATTTTATGAGTATAAATGAACAAAAAAAGAATACCCACATGCCTTGGTTGTGATTGGTCTATGAAAGGTTTTGGTTTGCCTTTCCCAATTGAGATATCATCCTAAGATTCACAAAGACCAAGGTAATAATAAGTCTTGAACATAAATGCATGATTGTGGATCCTCAAGTAGGAGTTGTGATGCAAACAAAGAACACTTATATGGGTTTACCCACATAAGGACAATGGTTTCATTCATCTTTATTTCAAGTTCTCTTGGGTACTTTCCTTGGCCTCTAAGCTTGGGCATCCTATAGGGGTTGAACCAAAAATACGAACGCAATAAGGACACATAGAACAATAGGTTTGGGGACTTTTAGACCTATTTTCAATCCTTAGTAATGGTTCTTGTTACCCTATTTTTCATGCCCATTCTAATTTGGTAACCTAATTACTAGATGAGTGACTAAAGTACCCTAGTTTGCATTATTACATGATCTTGTTTAATTTGTGTTCATTTAATGAAAAGATACATGTAAAGGAAAAGAAATTTCTACATCTAAAGATTACATGTATATATATACATCAAATAATTTGTATATACTATACAAGGAAAGGAACTGGAAGATAAAATCATCTGGGCTCACACAGACCGTGAGCATAGCCAACTTTTAGAACAATATGCAAGAGTATAGGCATACATAAAAGGATGAACATAAATAATAAGGGTGTCAAAATTATGATGGTACCATCGCTATTATGATAGCATTGGGGGCACTTGGAAAAAAAAAAAAATCACACACAAATGGTAGTGTCGTTGCGTTGAAATTTAACCCCAAATGTTGTAGTGTTTGCAAGAATCGCAGTCCACAATTCAACAGGAAAAGCTTGAAAGGCGAACAGAATGCCTAGAAAGTGGAAGACCTCTTCATGTTGATTCTATTTCCACCCATATTGAGAGTGACAAGGAGGAAAAATGAGAAAATATTTCCTATAGAAGAGAGTCTTCTCTCATTGAATAGCCAGACCATAGGCAAGACAAAAAGTGTCAATGCATTGGAGAGCATTGGAGACATTATCCTCATCCTCAATGCGAGTGAGGAAGGAATCATCAGAAAAATGATCATTGACAAGCTGGGTAGGCAACTCAAGCAGGGAAATTCCTCTGACAAGGCTAGAAGAGATAGCATTGGAAAGAAGGTAGCCAAAACCCTCAGTTGCAAGCACATAAAAATATGGGGCTAAAGGGAAGCCCTCGTGGATAGATATGAAAAGGCCAAAAGCCTCGTATTTCCTGCCAATAATGGTAATACAAGCATATGCATCACCAAAAATCATCTCAACCAACTGAATAAAGATGGGAGCAAAGCCAAAGGCTTGAAGCATTGGAAGAATGAAGGTCCATTCAATATAGTAATAATCCTTGTCAAAATTAATCTTGAGGAAGATAGCTTTCTGTTTGGACTTCTTGTCCCATTCCATGCCTTCTCAAACCATAATAATATTGTCAAGGATATACCTACACTTGATGAATCCAGTCTTCTCAGGGTGCACAACCAGAGGCGGGATGTGACATATTTTGAGAGCCAAATCTTTAGAAATAATCTTGTAAGAGACCTTAAGCAAGGTTATTGGTCTCCAATTACAAATATTTCATGATCTACTACTTTAGGTATGAATTTAATGTTTCCTTTGTTGTTAATATTTCCAAGGGATTTGGAATTAAATTCTTCAAGGTAGACCATATACAGGTCGAGGCCAACACAATCCCAAAAGGATTTATAAAATTCACATGGAAAGTTGTCACACCCAGGAGCCTTGTCATCTTCCATAGAAAAGATAGCTTCCTTGAGTTCATTAATGGTGAGAATTCTCTCACAAAAAGCATGATTCTTAGCCAAAAGCCAGTTTGGAGTAACAACAATATAATCCTTCAAAGCTTGGTCCCTGGCAGAAGAACTTCCCTACACTGTGAACACCTTCTCATAATGTCGGACAAAATCTTAAAGAATGTTAAGAAGTTTAGAGAGAACCTCTTGACCTTCCTTAATCCTTTTGATCCTAACATAGGTATGACGAGCTCTGAGAGCTTGAAAAACTCTTTGGAGACTTGGTCTCCAAACTCAAGCCAGTGAAGGCGAGCCTTGATTTAAGCTCCCCTAGCAGCATAGTTGTCTACAACTTTCTTTTGGTGACAGAGATTAGAAAGTCAAAGTTGCAGCTTCGTATCAAACAGATTCATGGCCAAGGCCTCAGAAACAGTACGTAGTTCTTTGGTAGTTGTGTCATAAGAACACTAGCAATACATGGAAAATTTCCTTTCATAAATGTGAAGAAGCCTTGTCGTACAGGTGATGGAATCATTCCACCATTGAATCCATCTTGAGTGGTTGTGGGGCCTGGGCTCCAAACCCAAACACGCAAGATATGAGCCATAGTGAGTTCATGAGTAAGAAGGGATGAGTTGAGGAAAAAATTCATTTTAGAAGGATGCCTCTTAGCTGTCTATCATTCAATAGTAAAGAGGATGGGATAATGTTCTAACAAAGTCACATCAATCAAAGGAATGACATGTAATTCCTGATCTTTAGAAAAAGAGAAAAAAGATTGAGTTGTAATCATGACATAATCAAGCCTCTTAAATATCCTGTCAGATCCAACTCTAAAATTGGACCAAGTATGCCAAACTTGTTAGAGTAATAGTCTTTTGGGTTATTAATTAAATCATTTTGATCTAATTACTAACTCACCTATTCACTCTAGTTTCTTAAGCCAACCTTAGGGTTTCGTGATTCCTTTTTAAGGAATCACCTCTTCGTATTTCATAACGCATTGTATCACATTGTAATACATTGTTCATAATAGAAGATTGTTTCTTTTGAATGTGCATATGATGCCTCTGGCCTTTTGGCCTCCATAGAGTTTTCTTGCTTTCTGTTCTTTGCTTCTTCCACGTGACAGGGTTATGCATGCAGGTGTTCTTGGGAGATTAGGTTTCTACCTATTATAACATGGTATCAGAGCCTTCCTGCGGCTCTTTGTTCATGTTTTGTTGAAGTGTTTCAGAAACAAGAGGTTCTCTGTAGGACGATATTTAACCAGGACAACGACAGTTGGCATTGGGATAAAAAAGGCCCAATTTATTATGCATGCAGTACCAATCCTCTCTTTGTCTAGCTATCCATTTAAATGGAAAATCCCATTTTTGTCAAAAGCTAGCTCAACCATATTGAAGTCCCCACACATAACCCAGGTGGCTAGTGGCAGATGCTCCTCCATCCATGGCCACAGATGTGATCTTTCAACAACATCATTGGGAGCATAAACATTAACTATACCAAAAGAGTGATTATTGAATGACATCAATATCCAAATATTTCTCTGCATGGGGTCAAAACCATGTGAAATGAAATAAGAAAATAAATGAGTGGAAACAAGAGTAACTAAACCACCATGACTAGCTTCATGTTGTGAAGAGAACACAACAGCATTTGACCAAATAACACGGCAAGAAACATTGAGCATGAAACCAAAAATTTAAACTTCCTGGAGACAAAGAATATCCAGGTTACCAATCTTGTGTCTAGCATCTTGAAAAAAATATTATCTGGGGAGGTCAGTGAGACCTTGAACATTCTAGGAGAGAAAATTCATGATAAAAATTCTTTCATTTCATCCTCGTCCCCAAGAGAGGAGAAGATATTATACAAGAAGGTTGAGCTAGTTCTGAAGCTAGGAGGATAATCTCCTCCAGAGATGAATCTTTGCTTCTCCATGGTGCCATCTAAAATCTCAGCACACCTAGAAGGGCTGCAGGATCATTGCATTGAGACACTATCATGGAAGTCACTTGTGGAGTGCGGACCCTTGTGGGACAAGAAACACTCACAGGTGCTTCCATCCCCTACGGGGTAGGGTTTGAAACAAGAGCTGATGGAACTGCAACTATCAGGGTAACAAGAGCCACCATAGCGACTTTCATTAATGACTGATCTGTAGAAGCAAAAATTTGCTTTGGGGTCGAGGTATTTTTTCCTTATTGCACCACGGTGGTCCATTCTTATTTTTTTTCGCCTCCACAGGCTTGGAAGGAACATCCTTAGGAGGATATTTTGTGTGAGGCACAACAAACATACAGTCCTTGATCTTATTCTTAGCCAATTGATACCTATAACAGGTGTTAGGTAGGTTTAAGTAAAGTCCCTTCTGGGTGAAGGTATGGGCTCCAAGTTTAATATCAATTATTTCTTTAAGATCACATGAAAGGTCAAACTCAACACAAACCCTTTTCTAAGGGAGAGAATTAAAAACCATCATGTTCCATGCATACCACCTTGCCAATATTTTGTGCAATGGTCTACATGAATGGCCAACATGGAAGTGAAAAACCCGTAAATTCAACCCAAACCAGGACCCTTATCTTTTTGTTGTCTGAGACTGTAAATTATCGAGACCAATGCTGGGAAACCAACAGGGAAGACCTAATTTTCCATGGCCCACAATTGAACACCGTGTCGGCTTGGGTAGGGTTCAAGAAACAAAGAAAAAAAACCCTTAGTAAGGCTTTGAACGCCATCAAGCCAAACTCCATGAGGAGTCTAGGATGTGGCAACCCGATCTTTTAGCATACTTTCAAGTGGAGTTCTACCCACAAAATATCCTATTAAAGTATTCTTCTCAAGCCAATCACAAGTGCTATCAAATTCTTGAATATTAAGCACAATATTAGGGGAGGGCATACCTCGTGAAACAATTTCAGAAAAAACTTAAGAGGGTGTTTTTTTGGAGGAGACACCATGAGAATCCATTGCAGAAACTCCTACACCAACATCAATTGTTGGGACAAAGTTGGCTGGAGACATTATAAACCCCTAAAGATCCCGCAATAAATGTGGTATGCCAGAATGATACACAAAGATCGTTCAAAAAAAATGTCGTACAACATTCAAAACCCCAACATGCTTCCAATCTTGCTTCCTTCCCAATTTGTTTTTTTACCAACACTGAGTACTCTTGTCTTCTCATATTTGAATGTCTAATGAATTTTTTTTGTACCTCATAGTTTTGTCACAACATATTTTGCATGTAGTTTTTGTCTTGCATGGAGTTGTTGCATGTGTCAATCTCCAAGTTCCCTACATTATTTTTTGGAGCAATGAGATGGTGATCTAAATTAGAACCGTCTCACTAGGTTAGAGAGAGACCAAATAGCTCACTCCCATATCTTTTCTAAAACAATATATACACCTAAAATTAAGCTTCTCACATTTCATCTACTGGATCCACATTCTATCACCATCATTCAAGATTATTTCTCCCAATAGCTCTTAGGTCATCTTTAGGCATGGAAATAGGGTATTAGAATTTAGGTTGGGTTCAAAGTACACATTTTAAGAATTGATTGATGGACATGGTAATGTGGCCTTTTAATATATGTTTATTATCATTTTTATATTAGGTTTTCCATTGTGTTTGAGGGTATGATGATGTTTTATTTGTTTTCAAATTGTTTCTCTCATTTATACGTGCATAGCTCAAACTCATTGTCAAAGTTTTTGTGTTGTAGAAATGTTGGTAATGCAAATAAAGTGTTTGATCATGTTTCATGAAAAATAACTATTGCAGTGTAAGAAGAATAGGGTGTCCTCATGAGATAGTGAAATTTTTTTTTTATTAAATACAAAAAATAAATCTCACACCCTATTGGTTTACATTTTCCAGCATAGTCCCAACCTATGTGAACCGCCTCACAATAGGTGTGGAATAATCATGCTTAAGGCCTTTCTTAGGAATAGTTTATTCAATCTAAGGACTACTTCTCCCACTATGAGGTGCATTTAACTTGTCAACCCAGGGACGTATACTTGAAATGGTTGGCACAGTATGTGCACTAGGTTCCTTAAAGAGTCATTATGCTTATGTTGCAGGAAGGTAAGAAATGCATAAAAGAAACCTACACTAGTGCTGCAGGAAAAGAATACACTTATTTCCTTACTGAAATGAATGCTAGAAATTGAAAACTCTACTTAAACCTATACTATCAACCCAGAACATCCATTATAACTATTCTTGCAAATGTTGCAGGAACATTCACAAAGTACAATGCTGTAGGAAGAAACTGTAACTTCTATCTGAAATACTGGAAATACTGGAAATGCTGGAAGCAAATCTACTCTAATCTAATCTATTCCACCTCCCAAGTGGGCCCCCTTGGTTGTTTTATGCTAATCTACTAACACAGAATGTAAATCGAGAATCACTTCATTGTATTTCAAAAACTCATTACATAAGAACAATACATGAAACTTAAAATAACTTGATGTAAGATATAACAGTTTTTTTCCAAAAAAAATTCTCTCTAACTCTGTCTCTTTTTCTTAAATTCAAACTATCGGTCCAATCCCTATAAATAGAGGATCAAACGCTTATTAAAAAATAGAAAAGAAACTATCTTGCTGAAAACATGCCAGAGAAAAAGATGGAAACGCAACAGCCCGTGGTGTGGGTATTAAAGTTTGGGCGACCAGCTCAACATAATAAAGTGTAGAGGGAATATAGAAGCACTACATTCCCACATCCTGGAATAGTGGCTCCTCCATTCTAGCAGCCATATCTCATGGTGCTGTGATGATCATTCCGTCGTAGCTGGTCCTCAACAGTCTTCCTTGAATGCTGTCGACCACTCTCTAGCCGCTTCCTTCCCTGACAAGTTAGTTGTGATGCAGAAATATTCATGCAACAATATTTATCAAATTAAATCTAGATATTAGAACATATATTCTGTTGGTTATATGAAATAATGAACTATATGTATAATATTGGCAAAATATGTCACAAATATCTACCCATGGTTTATCAGTTCTTACTGGACTTTATCACAAGTTTTAACTGGCTAGGTTCACAAATGTCTTGACAGAAATTAGAACAGAGTATTTAAAATTATACAAAATAAAGGTAATAATTTGGCCTCATCATCTGCCCCTTGGTTAATCAAATTCTTATCCTCAAGCATTGCATCTTCTGGCAATTGACCTAAAGTCACCAACTTCAATTCTTCCTCGCCTCTGGCTCTTGAAGGAGTAGTAGAATCCTCTTGTTCTTTCCCAAACTTCCCTTCTGTGATCCTCCTGCAGTCTGGCAGTGTTGATGTCATATAGGAGCCAAAGGAGCATGGGTGGCTACATTATGAGCGGACACCAGAGTTCTTGCCTGAATTGCCTACCCAGCCCCATGTATTTTAGTGCTCAGTGTATGGTTGCTTCAAGGTTAATGGGGCTGTGTGGCTCTGACCTTTTGAATGCCTCTGATAATCTGCTCCACCTAATTTTGGCACCAGTTAAGGCTCTTTGGAAGACAAAATAAGACATGTTGTCATATTATTTTTATCTCTTATTTCCTTTTTAACATTCCCATATGTCAGTTTGAATCAATCCCTTAGGAATTCTTCTGGTTGACTTCTTTCTGCTCTTAATGGCAGGGGTTCTGATTTCTCCAGTTCTCTGTAATTCTCCAGTTGTCTATCATAGTTGGCCTCATTGTGCATCCAAGACATTAGGGCCCTTAGGTGTATATCCCCTATGTAAAGTAGGGGGTTCCATTCAGTCTCTGTAGGCATGATGAAATTATGCACATACAACTCACAGAGTAAGTTTTGTTGCTAGGATGGAAGGGTTTGGTATAAACCATAAAATTCCTGGGCTTATTTGAACTCTTCATTTACATCCTTGAGGGTCATCATCAACTGGAATAAGAGGAATTTTTCTTTTAGACAGATGGTATAGATCCTAGGTGGCGGTCTACAAGCAATTATCTGGTCAGCCAGCTTAAGGGCATGTTCCATCCTTTGTTTCTGTCTTGCCAATTGATCTTTTAATTCTGCAATTTCCTCTCTTTGTTCTGCTATTACTTTCTGCAATTTCTTTTTTCTCTTCTCCCCATAGAGTGGTTGTCAACACATGCTTATTATATAACTGGAAGAGAATCATTTGCAGAGTAATCAGACCACTATCTTCATCCTAGTTATTCTTCCTCCTTTGTTCCCTCCATGACTGCTCTAAGAAATTTATTAACCAAGTTTGCTTATAGGAAACTAGGGCAATTTCTGTGCAAGCTAGCTGGTGAGTTATAGGTGTTTCTTCTTCATGGTTTGGAACATCCTGATGACTAGCTCGTGGGTCATTTTGACATACATTTGGCTCAGTTTCACACTTCTCATCCAGATTTTGAGAAATATCTGGAATCTCAGACTGGTTGGGAGAATCATCTGGAACAATATGAATAGGAGTTTCCTCCTCAAATTGTTTGGGGGAAGCAGAATGGCTTTCGGTGGGTACTTTAGGAATCTTCCCTCTCATCCTAGGGCTTCTTCTTACAGGGGTTTCCTCAACCTCTATAGCCTTTTTCTTACTAACCCTCTTTGGTTTCTCTATTGCAGGAGTAGTGGCTGCAGGAATAGTTACTACAGGAACTAACTTCATTTTCTTCCCTCTTGAGACTGTAGGGTTTCGTGGCTCAGCTATAGGAACTGAAGTTTCTCCCTCTAACTTATATTTTCCTTTTGTTCAGGTGGAAGTAGGTACATTTCTCATATGAGCGGGTAAAGGCATAGTTTCTTGTAAATTTTTGGTTTCTGCCCCTTGGGTACCTTGCTCATCAGCTGGGTCAGTGGGGATTGCATTATCTTGGCTAATTTGCACATTAGGGGCAATCTGAGGCTATAGGGTTTTATGCCAGACAAATTCTGCCCATGCCATAGGAGATATGTCCCTAAGAGATTTCTCTATGAGCAATTTAATTAGGGCATGGCGAGTAATAGAATTTTCATTTCCTTTCTGTGTTTCCTTAGCACTAACACATAGCATATTAAACAAGAAATTGGGGACATTCATTGGAAGATTATGCCTTACATAACTAAGAAACTTAAAATGATGCACGTGCAAATTAGAAAATCTTCCTTCACAGGTAAAATACCTGATAATATGTGTGGTCAACTCATAATATGGCGGAGGAATGGACATTCTTTTGCACCCCTATTTAGTAATCTCCAGAGGAGGGTCACCTGGTAGGGTAAACTGGGCCCTAGCTGACTTGGCATTGTGCGCATTGGGGTAGTGTTCCCCTGCTGCTGGAAGCCTGGTTACTTCCGCTATTCGTTCCTCTGTGGCAATGAATATCAATCCCCACACTGTTGCTTGGCCTTCATCAAATGTGTTTGAAAATTCTGTTGCTACTTCTTCATCAAACTCCATCAATTTCAAGAAATATCCTAGCCATCCACAGGCATTAAATCTTCTTATTGCCTCAACATCAGAAAGTAAAGTACCATGAACTACTGGTTCATGCCGCTGCAATTGGCCTTCCATTTGTGATTACCAAATTCAACCTCTGCTCTGTTCTTGATAATTACCTTCTTCCCTTTTGAATTTTAGACTACCTCTTGTAAAACCACGGACCCTTTTTCACATTCTTCTGTTATTCTCGGTATGAACAAAATGAATTATAGATATTCATGTGAGAGTTATCTCATGATTTTAATTCTGGGTCACATCTAGTCTGACAATTAGGGGTTTATTTAAGAGTAAAGGTACAACACTTGACACTTGTGTGATGCGGCAACTAGATTTTAATTAAGACAAGGCCAAAGTACAGATTTGAGGATCTTAATGAGTAAATAGATATGACATTTAGGAATGAGTACACTTCCCTGCCCCCTACGAAACATTGACAAGTGTCCTCACTTGTCAGACTTGGTAGGAGGTACGGAACTGGCTTCAGGCCGCAATGATACATTTACTGCAGTATTAGATATAACCAACAAAATCTATGTGCTAAAAATGGAAATAAATTTGAAAATCTCATACCTATCAATTGATCATTGCATGTGCTAGCAAAAGGTGGCGAGAGTGGAATGACGGTGGTGGCATGCATCAGCGCACGATCTCTTTACTGAAAGCATAGAAAAGTGATGACGTGGGAGGTGGGTGGATGGAAGATTAAGGAATGAAATGAGTTGAAAAAGAAGAATGTAGAAAGTGAATGGAGAATTGAACTATATGTAAACATAAAGTTTTTATTATGGTCATGCTTCGAAGGAATTCTTATTAAAGAGCTACAGGAAGAAGGTTGACACCCTCTGCTACAGGAAGTGTTACCTGATGATCCTTTAAAACTGGCTGGTTGAATTGCTGCAGAAAGTCTTCTTTCGTCTGTGGCTGGTGATACAACTTTAGTCGATGTCCATTGACTAATAGATTGAAGTGTACTGGGTCAATTGTGGTCAACTAAACTGCTCCATTTGTAAATACATGGCTTATTTCATATGGACCCAGCCATCGTGTCTGCAGCTTGCCTGGTATTTCTTAGAATCTGGAATCATACAAAAATGCCCAATATCCAACCTGGAACTCCTTACTCTTAATATGGGAGTCATGCCACTATTTCCTTTGCTTTTGGACAATTTTCGTGCACTGTAGGGCAGACTTGCGCATTTCATCCAAAGAATTGAGATGCAACAAGCACTCTCTCTGTGCTGCAGGAAGATCAATATTTAACTCCAGCGTTGTTCTTAATGTCTTGTGTTCAAATTCAATGGGTAGCATTGCTGCTTCACCATATAAAATTTCGAACGGAGTGAACCCTGTGGTGGTCTTCCATGTTGTTCTATATGCCTAGACAGCTTTTGATAGTCTGCTGCTCCAATCTCGGTGATGCAAATGAACTGTCTTTGTTAAGATTGCTTCTATCTCCCGATTGGTAACTTCTGCTTGTCTATTGGCTTGAGGGCGATAGGGGCTTGACTTCCGATGTCTGATATTATATTCCTTCATGAGCTTTGTTATCAGATTAGAAGTGAATTGAGTACCTTGATCAGTAACAAGTTCTCTTGGCATGCCATATCTAGTAAAAATTTCTTCATACAGAAATTCAGCAACTTTATGATCCCTGGCATGCTTCATTGCTCTTACTTCGACCC
>MU226229.1:1637089-1655091 GCA_018584345.1 Thuja plicata
TATGTGCACTAGGTTCCTTAAAGAGTCATTATGCTTATGATGTAGGAAGGTAAGAAATGCATAAAAGAAACCTACACTAGTGCTGCAGGAAAAGAATACACTTATCTCCTTACTGAAATGAATGCTATAAATTGCAAACTCTACTTAAACCTATACTTTCAACCCAGAACATCCATTATAACTATTCTTGCAGATGCTGCAGGAACATTCACAAAGTACAATGCTGTAGGAAGAAACTGTAACTTCTATTGGAAATACTAGAAATACTGGAAATGCTGGAAGCAAATCTACTCTAATCTAATCTATTCCACCTCCCAAGTGGGCCCCCTTGGTTGGTTTCTGCTAATCTACTAACACAGAACGTAAACCAAGAATCACTTCATTGTATTTCAAAAACTCATTACATAAGAACAATATATGAAACTTAAAATAACTTGCTGTAAGATATAACAGTTTTCTTCCAAAAACTTTTCTCTCTAACTCTCTCTCCTTTTCTTAACTTCAAACTATCGGTCCAATCCCTATAAATAGAGGATTGATCACTTATTACAAAACATAAAAGAAACTATCTTGCTGAAAACATGCCGGAGAAGAAGATGGAAACGCAATAGCCTGCGGTGTGGGTAATAAAGTTTGGGCGACTAGTTCAACATAATAAAGTGCAGAGGGAATATAGCGACACTACATTCCCGCATCTTGTAATAGTGGCTAGTCCATTGTAGCAGCTGTGTCTCCTGGTGCTGTGATGATCACTCCGCCGTAGCTGGTCATCAACAGTCTTCCTTGAATGCTGTCGACCACTCTCCAGTTGCTTTCTTCCCTGACAAGTTAGTTGTGATGCAGAAATATTCATGCAACAAGATTTATCAAATTAAATCCAAATATTAGAACATATATTCTGATGGTTATATGAAATACTGCACTATATGTATAATATTGGCAAAATATGTCACAAATATCTACCCATGGTTTATCAGTTCTAACTGGACTTTATCACAAGTTTTAACTGGATAGGTTCACAAATGTCTTGACAAAAATTAGAATAGAGTATTTAAAATTATACAAAATAAAGGCAATAATTTGGCCTCATCACTATGCCAAAATAAGAGCTTTGGAATAGAGTATTCGTAAAAGCATGAAGAATATATGAATTTTGTCAATGTTGTAGTTGGAAATTCTCTAGTAGACGTGCATGTATAATTTGTATAAGTAAAGGTACAACACACGTACTATTTGATAAAATGCCTCTAAAAATGAGGCCAAATATGAAATGCTATGATTACAAGATATCCACAAGATGTGTTTCTTGAAAAGGCTTTAGAAGCTTTTAAGAAAATGTAATTGGTAGGTGTAAAGCCATACTTTTCAACCTTTAGAGCATTCCATGCACATCCATCATAGGATAAAGGATAGAGGATTGTAGGATAAATAATAGAGTAATTTTGTTAGATGTGGTAGTTGCAACTTCCTTTGTAGACATGTATGAAAAATATGGAAGCAGAAACAAGGCACATGAATTTTTTGATAAAATGCCTCAAAGAAATGTGTTCTTATGGAATCTCATCATTGCAAGATATTAAAAAAATGGATTTGTTGAAAAGGAAAAAATCTCAATCAATTGAAATTAGCAGGTGTAAAGGCAAAATCTACATCCTTTGTGAGCATCCTAGTAGCCTATGTTGAATGTGAGATTTTGAATAATAGGTTATGAACACTCATCAAAGCATAAATGATAGAGGAATTTTTTTCATATGTTTTAGTTGCAATTACTATAGTATACATCTATGTGAAATGTGAAGACATAGACAACACACACAAACTGTTTGACAATGTGCCTCAAATAAATTTGGTCTCACAAAATGCCATGATTTTAGGATATGAACAAAAAGATTTGTTGACAAAAAATAAAAAAACTTTCAATCAAATGAAATTGGTAGATGCAAAGCCAACATTCTCCTCAATTGCTCCAAAATGGGAGGAATATGGTATGAACATCCATTAGAGCATATTGTAAGGATTATTTATGTCAAATACCATAGTTGTAAATTGTCTAGTAGACTTGTATAGAAAATACAGAAGAAGAGAAAAGGAACACGTAGAATAGACCAAATATAGAATATTTGGTTTAGATCTTCGAAATTAAAAGTTGTGCATCCAAATTTGTAAAAAAAATTAGCAGCATTGGAAATTCTTCTTGCTCACTCTCTTTTTGTTTTAATAGAGATTTGTGAATGGAATTTTCCTTTAGACACATCCAATAGCTAGATGATTCTTGTCTGATCAAAGTATATTTAAAGTAAATACTCTACAAATTCCAATCTTTTGCAGCTTCAATTCCATGGTTTTGTAGTTGAAAACTGCTTGACAAATCCCATTATTTGTCTACTTGCACTCTATTTAGATTATAAATAAAATTTTTATCAATAAAAAAGGGTATCGATTGCATAAATGAGAGATAATAATAATATTTTGGTAGCTACTATATTTGTATATAGTTTTTATTGCAGGTTTATTAATCTTTTTCCCCTTTTTAAAGCCCCTAAGCCTAGCATTCAATGACAATCTAGAAGGGGATAAAATAGACCTTGTCAATGGAGAAATATATAATCCCCCTACAAAGAAAGTAATGAAAAACCCAAAACTTATTCCCACAATGCAATGCCAAGTCGGTCCATATGCCCTGTAGAATTCCCAGACCAAAAATAGAGCAATATCAGGTGGAATTATTAGCTAACAGATGATTTAATTTGCAAGACAAAATATACAATAAGAGTTCCCATGTGTGTGTGTGTGTGTGTGAGAGAGAGAGAGAGAGAGAGAGAGAGAGAGAGAGAGAGAGAGAGAGAGATGTTATGGTAGTTGAAATTTTGTTAGCATAGAGAAAAAAATTTCCAACCAATGTGAGACTTTTTCCAGTGGATTGTTACCTCCCTAAGAAAGCCTATCAACTAAATAAGTGGGAGATTTAGTTTTATTTATTTTATTTTTTAAAAAATGGACTAACCTTGAGTATTTTTTGAAAAAGGAATATTTAATTTTAAAATACTTACATGTAACAAGTTGCCTAATTATTAATAAAACTTCTTGGTCGTGCCCGTTAATGGGTTGGGATGGGTTAAGCCAATTTCTCTTGTCGTCGAGTTAGTGTTTTAGTTGAACCCAAGTGAAGGGTGGTGGAAAGTAAAATTTGATGGGGCTTCAAAACGTAACCCTGACCCATTAGGAGCAGGCTTTATTATCTAGGATTGGTTAGGTAACACCATTACAATAGGTGGAAGGAAATTGGAGGATGAAACAAACAATGTGGTAGAAGCCTCAGCGACACTTGTGGCAATTAAGGTGGAGAAAAGCTTGGGTCACTAAGCTTCATTTAGAAGGAGATTCTCTAATCATCATTCAGGCTATTATCAAAGGCACAACATAAGCATGACATTTTCAAAAGTATGTGGACCTTATTGGAGACGAGTTAGCATCAATAAATGATTATAAAATTACACATGTGAGAAGAGAAGGTAACAAAGAAGTGGACCGTTTGTCAAACTGGGAATTATCCTTTGCTAACAAAGGAGAAATTAGAATTGAAGATTTTAAAACTTTATCATTTGAAAATTTAAATGCTTAGTCGGTCAGTGTTAAAAACTTGCAAAAGGTGGCGGAGAGAAAACTGGTGGCATACGAGAGATGAATATTAATGAATTTGAGTTGGTCGAAAAGACAGAGAGTACTTTGATAAAAACGGTGTTGAATGCGCAAGTAGAATGATAAATTTGATAAATCTTAACTAATGAATGCCATTATTTCCATTTCAAGTGAAGAATTAAGGTGTAGTGGTTTGGTGGAAGTTGTAGAACTCTTAGCAATAGATAGAATGGAGACTTCATTCATACTTAAGGCATCCAAACAACATAATCCTTTCTTTGGACCCATGACGAAGAAGAGGCTTGATGGAATGTTTCTTTTCAGGGATGAACGATTAACCAAATGTATTGCTTTTATTTTAGGAGCGGGTTTTGACCAACTAACCAACATAAACAAAACAAATATTGATGTTTGTTCCATGACAATGGATTGGGGACTTCATTTTGGTGAACCGATGATGGTTGTGAGGCAAATAATGGAAACTATAGTTCCTGCAGAGTTCCTAGTTGGCATGGATTTCATTCTAGAGTTGGTCATGCTTGGAAAGGGTATGGACTACAATGAATGTTTTGAGAATGAGGATGAATTGGGAGATGATAAGTTTATTCTATTTATTTGGAGGTTGGATGAATAGATTAAAAGAGACCGAGTTAAGGAAGCAAGGCGAGGATGGGAGGCCTTGAAATTATTGCTAGAGTTGAGGCAATTTGAGGCTGAGCTAGAAGAGTTGAAGAGAAGGGAAGGGTTTCTGTAGGTTCTGGTCCTGAGAAGGAGGCGTTTGATGAGGATAAGGCACATAATTGGAAGAGCCAGAGGAACCTAATCGTAGAGATTTGGTGGATGGAGCGATGACCAACAAGGACACACTTACACTTACTTCCCAGAGCCCGGGTGACATTTTTCCTTTTTTATGCTTTCTGATTTTTGCCATGATTTCGTAGGTTTTGTTTTGGGTGTGTTAAAATTGGTCTAAATTTACATATGTAATGGGGTGGTTTATCTTTTTGATGGATTTTGATCCACTGCCAGGTAGATGAAAATTTTGTTGGTATTGGGTGGTAGGGTCAATAGATTGTAATTGTCCAAAGAACTGTAATGGCGGTAGGGATAAGGTGCTTAGAAGGTAGTTATGGTAGATGCTTCTGGTTGAGCAGTTGGAAACTTTAATTACTATGTAAAGTGATGATATTTTGATTTATTAATAAAAAATACTATTATTGAGCAAAAAAAAAAAACTTCTCGGCCTTCTAATTTTTAACTTGAATATATAGAAGATTTCTTGTAGTTTTAATTAATTTACATAAAATACACTCAAGGCAAGTACTTATTTGGTGAAAAAAATAATTTTAAAATATCTAGATGTAACAAGTTACCATAATATTAAGATACATTCTAGAATTCTCTTATGTAATAAGTACATGTATGTAATATGTAGAGTAGAAATATAGAAAAAAAGAAGTGAGAAATAAGGGAGAAAGAAATACAGATAGAAAAGGGAAGAAATTAAGATATATTAGAAATGAATTCAATATTGTATTCTATTAGACTGATAAATGAATAGATATTGATAGATGAAATTAGTTATGGTGAGTGATGGATTGTGAAACATGAAATTAGTTTTTTGGGCTATCGACTTTTTATTTATGGTCTTAATACAATATAGTAAGATTTCTACAATTATATTGAAGAATATTTTTACAATTCTTTCACTTGTGACAATAATTTTTTTAAATTCTTAATAATAATTCAAACCATATCTCAAAGCAAATGGTTGTCCAGCCATATATTGAGCAAGATATTTAAGGGAAAATAGATGCATTCGAAGATGTGCGCATTACATAACTTGGTAGATATATGATTGCACAACCAGTTCCTTTCTTAAACACTACGACTATTAGACAAGCAATTAATATAATTGTCAAACAATCAACCGATGAGACATTTCCATGATTCTTTAGACAATTTCACAAATGAATATAATTTTGTATGGTAGTCTTCACAACATACGAAACTTAAGGAAGCAATAATGTTCAAAAAAAAAATCAGTGTTAAATATTTGCAGAAGTAGTTTAATTATAATTTTATGACATTGAAAGGTGTTCGATGTATTAATCAATTTGAATGGAAAGAAGATTTTTCACTCAAAACCTTTTAACACAACGCTCGAAGGCTTTGACTTTGGTTGAACATTATTATTTCCTGTAATATGTCATGTACACACTGTCTATAATTTATGACTATATTGTATCTCTACTTATCAATTTGAATGAAATCTATTTTGGAATGGGCTACTCAATCATGTTTGACATAATTATTAATATATAAAAATTTATACCAAGCTTGTCCAATATTATTTAATATCTTGAATATCTTTATAAACAATTTGTGACCTATCATAGTTCTAATTTAACTTTAGTAAAAAAGATCTAAACATAAAAATCACAAACATTTATGATCCTATCAATCAAATACTTTGAATCTATTGCTTTTCAAATGTCTTCTAATTTTTAACTTGAATATAAAGAAGATTTTTTTTATTTAATTAATTTTAATGAGATACGCTAAAGACAAATACTATATTAATTTTAAAATATATATATGTAACAAGTTGTCTTAATATTAAGATATCTTCTAAAATGTCTCCTATGTAATAAGTATATGCGTAATATGTAGAAAAAAATATAGAAAGAAAGAAGTTAGAAGGGAGAAGGATTAATAAAGATAGGAAAGGGAAGAAATTATGATGTATTAGAAATGAATTAGATACTATATTCTATTGGACAAATAAATGAAAAGATATTTTAGCCAATCGGTTTGAACTTTTTATCCCGAAAAATTGTCTAATGTTGGAAAATTATCTCACGTAGCCAGAAAGTTGTCTAATTCCGGTGGACGGAATGTGAGAAGTTGCTAGAGCAGGGAGAGTGGGTCGATTGTGTGTTTTTTGTTGATGGGATGTTGTGTGTCACATGAATGTTTTCTCACATTGCCATAAAGTTGTGGAATTTTGATTGTTTCTGCTAGAGGCTAATGGTGCGTGATGTTCTATGTGGGGTAGTTGTTTGGGGCTATTAGTTTGGACTATTCATTTTGAAAAATTGTCTATGCCAGAAAATTGTCTCACATGACTGGAAAGTAGTTGGCCAATTTCGACACACGAAATTTGAGAAGTTGTCGGAACAAGGAGAGTAGGGAAATTGCGTGTTTCTATTGCCGTGATGTTGCAGGTCGCCTAAATGTTGTGTTGTGTCTCTAAAAATTTGTGGAATTTCGTCTATTTCAGTAGGAGAGTAATGGTGTGTGATGTCTTGTGTGGAGTAGTTATTTGGGGTCGATAATTTATTTGTTCTTCTGATGGGGATTTAAGTGGGTGGTTGTGGTAACAATTTGTGGAGTTGAGACAATTATGTGATGGGGATACAACTCTCTGATTCACAAGTTGTGTAATGGTGTACGATGTTTTGTGTGGAGAAGTTGTTTGGAGCGAGAAATTTATTTTTTCTTTTGTGGTTAACGGTGGTGTAAAGAGTTGTGTTGAAAAAGGTAAGTGTTGAGTAGTGATTGCGATGTCAATTTTAAATGTGTTTTCAAAAATGTAGTGTATCTTGTAGTGTAATAGGGGAATGTTGTTTTTATTTGAGGAGGTGGCAGAGTGAAGTGTCCCAATCTCAACCATTGGATCTAGCTTATTTATTTTGAGTTGAGTAATGTGTGCATTTTTTTGATTAGTGCTTTTGGAAAACCAATAAAATGAACATTATGCACCTTGCCCATTTCACCATTTTATAACATCATGAATTACAAAGTAAATCAATATGTTTTGTAGATCCCCTCAAGCATTTAACAAATAAAGGAATGTTAGCAAGCTAGCTAACCCAATATGAGTTGTTGTATTGTCTTGTATGTAAAACAATTTGCATTATAGAATCCCATGAGAATTTACTAGATGGTGAAGCATTAATAAGCTAGCTAGCTTAGAACGAGTCATTATGTTGTCACACTAGTGTGACATGTTTTAGCATTGTGAATGTTTAATATATATAGGCTATATATATGAATGTTGTACCATTATGCTTTAGAATAATGTTGTCACACCAGTGTGAATGTTTAATATATACAAGATATATATGTACCACCTAACTCATGGTGCATTGTTGTGTCATCCTATTAGCAAAACATGTAGATTTGAGCCTAAACAAATTTGACAACTAGTCTTTAAATGCGATTAAATCTATTTACCTCATTATTTGTAATTTAATCTATTAAATTTGTATTCTTGAAACTTTAATAATGTATTCAACTAAATACTTATTAATTAAAATTATTTCAAACAATTAAATAATTATGTTGCCAATATATATTAGATAATAGTCTACTAATTTGCATTACATCCCCCCAAATCTGAGAATAAATACATTACAGTCTGAAATAAATCAAATTCTGGTCTAACATTAAAAATGAACATATTTAAAATGGATTTGAAAAACAAACAGATAGAAATAATCCATTTCAAACTAAAATGAAAACAACATTTTGAACACAAAGTACCGAAACAGGAACTAATAAAAAGAGAGGCCCGTCAAAGCATCCCAGCAAAACTCAAGGTCCCAGGTTCGAATCTCAAGGCCGCCAAAAACCGCAGGTAAGCATTCTAATCAGGGACTCGCGCATCCCGCCGTCTGATGAGCCGAATCCTTAGAAATCTCAGCGACACGACCAGATCGCCTCCGAGCCTGAAAGAAGAAGAAACCCACAGAAAGCCCTGCTATGACAGCCACAAAAACTCCCACATTATACGACATCACAGCCAACATGAGAAGATATCCAGTTCCTGCATTAACTGCAAAGACCGCCGTTTCAGCAATACTAACCCCCAAACTTATTGTACCCAAATCTTTGCTGTTATCCCTTCCATTATTGAGGTCTACAATACGTTTCCTAACATACTGGAGGGACTGGTGGAAAAAGGCCAGGGCAAACAGGGCAACCAGTGAGAGCGAGTATTCGGCCAGTTTGTGAGGATACCAACCAGGGAAAATGAGCTCCACTGTTTTTCCCAAATAGAAAGTCTTCTCCATGCCATTCATTTGCATGCCCATATCTGGTGAGCTACTGTTGTGCTCATTCATGTCCATGTTTGGATCCATTCAAGCTCCTAACGGATTGTGATTCAGTTGTTTTGCTTTAGTGGGTGTTGTTGAATTTGGGCAGTTTTCAAGATTTCAGCTCAGGGAGGCTTGAATTGGGAATAAAAACTCACGATTCAGGTACCTTCGTTTTGTGGTTGTTGTTAAATTTGGACTATTTTCAGGATTTCAGCTCTGGGAGACCTAAAATGGTAATCAAACATTCATGATTCAGTTGTTTTCCTGTTGTGGGCGTTATTGAATTTGGGCAATTCGCAGGATTTCAGCTCTGGGAAACCTAAAATGGTGATGAAACATTCAGGATTCAGTTGTTTTCCTTTTGTGGGTGTTGTTGAATTTGGGCAATTTTCAGGATTTCAGCTATTGGAGACTTAAAATGGTAATCAAACAATCATAATTCAGGTATCTTCCTTTTGTGGGTGTTGTTGAATTTGGGCAATTTGCAGGAGTTCAGCTCTGGGAGATGGTAATCAAACATTCATGATTCAGGTATTTTCCTTTTGTGGGTGTTGTTGAATTTGGGCAATTTGCAGGATTTCAGCTATTGGAGACCTAAACTGGTGATCAAACATTCATAATTCAGGTATATTCCTTTTGTGGGTGTTGTTGAATTTGGGCAATTTGCAGGAATTCAGCTCTGGGAGACCTAAAATGGCAATCAAACATTCATGATTCAGGTATTTTCCTTTTTGTGGGCGTTGATGAATTTGGGCAATTTTCAGGTTTTCAGCTCTGGGAAACTTAAAATGGGATCAAACATTTATTATGGCACTGCAGAGCCTTTACCTGTCATGAGAGATTCTGAATATTGTTGGATTGTTATAGAGTGGGGAATGTTCTGCCTTGTACATGCACATAGAAACAGAGACGAGAAAGACCTCACAAGGTAATTTGCACATATCTTCAATCCGATGGAGAGATCGAAGGCAATGCATTGTCTCATATGATTGTCTGATTAAGCGTGACAGGCCATGGCCTCCTGATTACATTGGAAGAAAGGGATGCTCTATGTCTATGCCTAGGTGAGAACAGCCTGCCAATCATTTGAGCCAAATTTGGATTTTGTTTTGGATCGGTTTACTTTGGATATTTTTTTAGGAATGGGTGGATTGGTTGCTGTTGAGTGTTTGTCAATGGACAATGTTTGATTTGATTTCTTTGGAATGTTCGCTTCTATCATCTTGAACTCCGGTTGAGTATTTGTCACTGGTCAATCTTAGATTTAATTATTTTGAGGATGTCTACTTCATTTCTATTAAATCAAAGTTGGCTTACCTCATGTTGCATTTTCAACAAGTTTGGAGAAAGCTTTTGGGGGCAGATTCCCGTATTCAAACTTTTTGTTTGTGTATATATAAAATTGATGATACAATCAAACTATATATATATACACACACATACACTTTTATGTCTCAGTATACATAGTCTATGTGTGTGCATGCACATACATATGCGCATTCACATACATACTTGCATGTACATACACATCATTTTAGTTCTAGATTGTTACAATATATATTTTTACATACAATTTTTTTTTTGTTTGAATTGTAAATTATTTCAATGTATAACAACATATATTGAAAGAATGATGATAAAAATGTACCTATTGTTGTATCTCCTATGTTGCATCTTCCTTCTAGTTAATGTATGAAACAACTATCATTTTCTCTTTGCAAGTTCTATAATATTCCTATTAGCTCCTCATAATGTTACACTCTTTATTGCTTTCTTTATGCATCAAGTTAGTGCCTTCCTCTTCCTCACAACTAAGTTATATACAACATATCACCCAAGTAGAAGAAAGCCTTTAGATTTACTTTTGTAAAGCTTTCATTTTTTGTATTTAATATTGGAAAGATCACCCAACAATACAAGGCATTCTAAGAGAATCCTTGAAGCTTATTCATGAATATGAAACTGAATAATATCAAATGGCTTGGAGGAGAGGGTAAGTCACTCTTCCTTTTCACTTCCCAAGGTATATAACTATTGGGGACTTAGCTCAAGTCATAAAATTCCCTTCCATGAAACATGCGTTTCAATTCATTCCCTACCTTTTATACTCTGTTGTAATACTAGAGTTGAGGTCATCACCTAGATAATGAAATCTAAGGAACACCCCCTAAAAATAAATGTAGGAATTGGTATTTGTTTATAAGCCTTAAGTTCATGTAGGAGCATGAGAGAACATACAAAAAAATACCACTTTGATATCAAAGGACATGATTGAATTTTAATCCCAAAACACAAAATAACTCAATTCAAAGATTGGCTAAAAATTATAAAATAAGTTAGTTGAAAAGGAAATAAAAAAATCATAAATATTTCATGAATGTGATTCCAAATATGGATACAAAAACATTTACATAGTCACTTACAATAAACATCATGGACTGTGGAAATATAATGATTTTTTTTTTTGTTTAAAAGAGGGTAAAAATTTATTAATCACAAGAAATCATTACAAAGCACCACGAGCCCATCGGCTCAGAAGACCAATAAAGCAACAAGAGAAACACCCAACCAATCAAGCCTCAACCCCAACAAAGAGTCTCATGTCATTTGTAACAAAATCTTCTAACACCCAAGAGTACTCCAAAGATAAGTGATTCTAGTCCCCAATATTCCACATCCCCATCTATTCAAAGACCCATTTAGCCAAACACTTTGCCACCTTGTTCCATTCTTGGGGGATATGACAAAAGGTGACAAAAACCAAAAGCTACTCAATCTCAAAATTTGATTAATCACCAAGGCTAATTGCCAATTTGTTCCCTCCACCTACCTCTTATTCAACAAATCAATCACAATATGTGAGTCAAATTCACAAATGATCTCTCTCCACCTAAGAGCTCACCCCTTCTCCAAAGCAAAAAGATTGACACAAGCTTCCATAAGATTATTAGGATGTTGTCCCTTATGCATAAATAACAAGAATTGAACACCCCCAGAGTTACCCCTGCCGACACCACCAATCCTTGCATGTCTAGGATTACCTTGAGATGAACCATCTACATTTATCTTCAGATCTCCTTGCGGAGGGGGTGTCCAACAACTATCTCGTCAAACCTTGTTCTTAGACTTTCAAGCCAACTTGGCCCTAGGAGGTCTCAAATTGTAACCCTCCAAACCCAACCTCTAAAGGAGTTATATATCTCTTGAGTCCACCTAAACAAATAAATCACAATTTGCAATCAAGGTTTCTTGTAAAGCACTAATAATTCTCATCCAAAGATAACGACTTAACCTCTTCTTATCCTGAAAGATTCTTATGTTCCTTTCTAGCCATAATTGCCAGAGAATGAAAGTGGGGCCTATGTTCCAAGCAAATTGTAAAAAGGGAGTTTTGGTTGGAGAACTCCCAAGGAGACTCCAGAACTCAAGAAACAAAGAGGCATGTAAGGAAACCTTGCTCCACATCCCCCACCAACAATGCTAAATTTCACTAGCATAGGGGTATTTGAAGAATAAATGAGAAGAACATTCCTCACAATTGATACACAAGGTGCACATAGAAGGACCATGAAATCCCCTCTTCCTTAAACTATCCCAAGTAAGGCATCTATTCTAAACTACCAACCACACGAAAAGATTACATTTTAGCTAGGAAAACTTGCTCCACACTTTTTTCCACCAAGGGATCTCCAACTATGTAAAATTGTGTCTAACTCTTGATATCTAGAAGCAACATAAAATTTTCCTTTTGGATCAGGACCCCAAGCCAAAATATCAATTTCCTCTAAGGAATTACAATCTCTTCTTGCTAGATCTTACCGAGCTCTTGGCATTCTTCCTAAAAACCCCAAGGGGTAGTCATGTAGATATTTCCATAGAAAAGCTTTAACACGGCCCACATACCTAAAAGTCTTATAAGGTCTTGTATCTTAGATTTCAGATGGAAACATTTTTTAGTATCATGTCCAAGTTGGCGATGGTATTGGCAAAATGATTTTGGATTAATGGACTTTGGAAAAGGTTTGGAAGGATCAATTTGATAGGAGGAAGTGTTAACATTTTAGCATTAATCAAATTCAACATCACATTATGCAAAGATTCAGAAAGTTGTGTGAAATTACAAGATTGTTTAAAATAAGATGACAAGGGAGCCACACCTTTGGATGCTTTTGCCACCTATTCGTCAACATTGTTGGATGTGTTGAGTTTTATAAAGTTATTTTGTTTCTCAATTTTTTTGAAATTGTTGGAGGCAACATCACTCTTATCAACAGGATCCATTGGACTGTCACTAGCAAATTGACTCACTTGAATTTGATAATTATGAAGCACTGCACAGAGTTGAGTAAAGGAAGAGAATTCAAAAAGCATAACCTTATCACTAATGTCTTTTTGTAAATTAAAAATAAAAATGCGTTGAAAATCCTTATCAGGCATAGGATAAGAAATATGAGCATGCAAATGCTTAAATCCACCAATAAAATCAATCACTTTTTCTTTAACGCCTTTTTTACAATACATTAAATCAATTAAGGAAATTTGAGGACCAATGTTGTTTTGAAATTGTTGGATAAAAACATTAGCAAGCTTGTGAAAAGGATCAATGGAATAAGGGGGTGATGAAAAAAACCACTACAAGGCCTTATCTTGAAAGGTCCTTGTGAACAATTTTTTCATAAACCTTTGATCATGAGAGAAAACACTACTCAATGTTTGGAATGTTTTGAAATGAGTCAAAGGATCACCCTTTCCATTGTAAGTCTCAAGATGAGGAATATCCATGTAGTGAGGGATAAAGAAACAAATGATATCTAAAGACAAAGGACTATAAATGTCACATGTAGGAATGTTGAATTTGGATTGCGTCAAACAAGCAAGTTGTTGTTGCAAAGAAGACATAGTTTAAGTTAGATTGTTGATGGTTGGATCATTAGAATGAATTGTAGGAAGAGATGTGTTGGAATTATTTTGGATATTGTTGGACATAGTAGGAATGATGGGATATGTAAAGGGAAGACTATGATAAGTGGGCACGGTTTTAGATGTTGGCATATCTGATGCAGTGATAGTAAGTGTGTTTTGATGATGACATGGTGATTTGATTATAGGATGATCAGATATTATATTGTCATTGATGTCAACTATTGACTTTGTGTTCTTAGTATGTTGTCAAGAACATTTGTGATGAATGATGAGTTTCAGTGACTTTAAATGGTTTCTATCTTTAAGGGAGACTTAGGTATGTCTCTGGATGTCAAATGCATGATCGCTACTACTGAAGTAAGTTTATGTGAGATTTGTAATCGATTGGTGTATACCATTATAACTGCTAGAAAAATTAATGACGGGTGATATATGATTTAAATGTCTTGTCAAATATCTGATGTATCTTGTGGCACAATCTCAAGATATGATGGTTAACAGTGTTCAAATGTTACAGTTGCAATCACAACTACTTTGAGTTAGCGGTGGGAAGGATAACAAATCGGTGAGAAAAGAAAGTGTTATTCAATAGTTAAGTGTTTGTGTTCTTGAGATACCGATGGTAGATCTTGTATCGGTGATTGGTATTGATGCAGAGGTGATTAACAATGAATGAGTCATGTTCTGGTGACATGTATTCATGATTGGAGGTGACGATCTAGCATCACATTGTTCAATGTTATCTTGTGGAGAAGATTCTAGAGGAAGTTTGTGTATATTCAAAATGTGTTTGACTCTTTGGATCAATTTCATATGTAAATCATTGTGTAGGCCGACGCGGTCTTGGAAATATGTTTTGTACATTTATTTTTGTTTTTTGGTGAGTTGGATTTGAGCAAAATGATTTGTAACTTTATTTTAGGGTTTGATTATGGTGGTGGACTTAATAGTTCATTATATAATGCTTGAAGTTGAATGCAAAATGTGTTGAGAAAGTGCGGTGTAAGCTGCATGTTGCGATCAAGCCAAGGAAGAGTTACGTATGCTCAGAAGAAATTGTGTGCTTCAGTGGATCTGATCAAGCAGAGGTAGTGCTATTTTGCATATCATTGTTGTTGTTTTTGTTGTTGTTCCCTAATAGTTACAACAGGTGAAATCCCCTAACATGGTAGATCATAACAAATCTTTATTATAAATCTTCTAACAAGATGAAACATTAGCTTGTGTTTAAATTCCTCTAACAAGGCTACTCTTAACAAGATAAAAGTTCTAACAGACCTAAGGTAAATACCTTAACCATGTAGCACCTAAGAGTGTTGTAAAATCCTAACAGGGTTAAGATCCTCATAGGGCGTACTTCATAAGAGTACATCATTTTAGTGGGTACTAATCCCCATTGTGGTTTTTCCCTATTTGGGCTTCCACGAGATAAATATGTCTATCAAATTTTTAGATGATCTTGGATGTTTATGATTTTCATTTGCTACTATTAAGGTTAATCTTGTGAATGGTGATTAAAGCTTAAGTGATTGTAAAGCTAGTTTATTTGGTAGATTACCGATTCACCCCCATCTCAGTAATCTGATCTTAGGTCTAACAATTGGTATCAGAGAAATGGTGCTCGATTGTGGTGAAGTTTAAAAGATTGAGGTAAATATCCAAGATGATGTGAAATGAGGGTCCTAAATTCACAAGAGAGAACTACTCAATATGGTGCGGTCAGATGAAGCTATATCTCAAGGGCTTGGGTGATCAGTTTTGGGTTCATGTAGGGAATAGGTATATTGTCCTCCTAGGAACTATAACTCCTGTCAGACATTGAAGGTTAAGCATGAACATATTGCTACTATGGAAGCTATTCCAAGTACTCTTTTAGATGTAGAGTATGTTGATATTAAAGACTTAGATACTGCTTATGAAATGTGGGAGAAGTTAAAAACTGTCTATGGTGGAGATCCACATGTGCAAAATGAAAAGGTTGAAAACTTAAGAGTAAAGTATGATGAGATGAGAATGCAAGACAATGAGAACATTGAGCTATCAGTCAGATAATCAAAGAAGTTGTTTCTTCTATCAGAGGTGCTAGTGTTAATATTCTTGAGGAGGATGTGGTAAGAAAAATGTTAAGAACTTGATTACCTCAATATGCTATTAGGCTTTTAGTTATTCAAGAGCTCATATCTTTAAGAAATTTTACCATTACTCTGGATGTATTAATAGAGAAATTAATTGTATTTGAGTTAAGTAATTATGATAATAACGTACCTAAAGTTGAATTTGCTTTCAATTCATCATTGACCCTTGCACCATCTAGGAAAGGAAAGGAGATGTCTAACAGTTCTTTAGTATGTCACTCTAATGACTATGAATCCATCTTATCTAACGAAAGAGATAAAGAGGAACTCGAAGCCTTGATTGCTAGAAGGCTTCCTAGAGGGAAAGTTAAATACAAGGGTAAGTTTCCTTTGAAGTGCTTTTCATGTAACAAAATTGGACATATTTCCTCTAGATGACCTGACAATGACAGTAAGGAAAATCCAAGAAGATTCAAGGATAAGAACAAGAAAGCTTGCTACCTAGCTGAGGAAGGTGTGACCGATGAGGAATCTGATGGAAGAGATGAAGAAGAAATTGTGTTTGTTATAGTTAAGGAAGATCCCTCAAGAGAAGGTGAGAAAGCTTTGGTTTCTAACATGAATCAAAGTGCCAACTGGATTATTGACAGTGGGTGCACTCATCACATGACCGATGATAAAATAAATTTCATCAAGTTGGAGGAATGTGATGGAGGCTCGGTAAGGTTTGGAAATGAGCCACTATTTAGTGAAAGGTAAAGGATCCACTGCTTTGAATGATAAAAATATTTTTGATGACATTTACTAGGTTCATGATTTAAGATACAATTTGTTAAGCGTTGCTTAGTTAAATAACAAAGGTTTTAGATTGGAGTTAAATGGAGGTTTATGTAGAATTATTGGGAAATCAGGAGAACTGATTGCTACTAGTGAGAAAACTAGAGGTAACTTGTTCCATATGAATTCTACTACTAAGAGTTGTCTGATTTCTAAGGTTAAAGATTGTTGGTTTTGGCATAAGAGGTTTTGTCATGTAAATTTTGATAACTTGACCAAATTTAGTAAGATGGAGTTAGTGAGAGGTTTTCCCAACCTAGTGAAACCATAAAATGTAATGTGCAAAGAATGTCATCTTGGGAAATTAAGTAATTCTAGTTTTATTAGCAAAAAATATTATTTCAAAAAATATCTTAGATTTGGTTCATATGGATCTATGTGGTCCAATGAGAACTAGGAGTTACTATGGTGAAAGATAATTCATGCTATTTGTTGATGATTTTTATTGAATGATGTGGGTGTTAGTATAGTTGAAATAACGTAGGAAAGTTATGTACTGAGAGGGGAGGGGTGAATCAGTACCATTAAAACTTTTAACCATTCATTCTGATCTATTATCGAGTTGAATACAGTGCATAAAATGAACATAAAGTAAATATTCCAAACCATAAAATATGCAACACATAACACATAGATTTTGGTCACACATAAATCCTTTGTTAGAGGAAAAAACTGCGGTGGGGATGAAACCCACAATCCTTCACTACTGCAGTAAAAAGGTTTCTTGGTTGGAGATACAAATTTAGCTACTTCTGATAGCTTACCCTGTTAGGAGTAATATACCCGGTTAATAGTATAAAAGACTTATTCAGTCTACCTTGTTAGAAGATTTTACAATATCTAATCTAAGATATGTACCTGGTTAAAGGATTTACAAAATATAAGACCTGTTAGGGTCTACCCGCAATTGAGATTTTTACTTCACTGATTATAACAAAATTCACTACAAATTGTCTGATAAAGGTGCATCAATCAAATGTTGTCCAGACTCAGTGTGTTCTTGTAAGAAGTATGAAAGGAATGAAAACATAAACAAGAAGTAATCCAAGAAAATGAAATGTTAGAAGATTTTACCATAAACCAAAGGAGAGAAAGATTTCAAGATCAACCACAAAGCATATGAGAAACTTCAAGAATCCAACAAAGAGCCAAGAGATTTTGTAAGGGGAAAAGCAAAGAAAAACCCCTTTGTGAATAATAATATGGCAAAAAGCCTAAAGGATGAGAGCAATAAGCTCAATACAATAATGTGAGCAATGAGAAATTGAAAGAGAGAGGAGAAGATTATTGAAGCATGTGTGTGAGAGACATCTCTTAAGTAGAGATGAGTGGAGGAGTTTGCATGTAACTCCCTTCTCCTATGGATGCCACATTCATATTGTGTGTGTGAAAAATGTGTGATTCCTCTTAAGGAGGAATATCT
>MU226229.1:1673250-1684073 GCA_018584345.1 Thuja plicata
TACATGAAACTACATATAAGAACATCAACTAACCCAATAATTCATGAGCTCCTTCATACATTATGGAACCTTCATTTTATCTCTTTGAATTTTGCAACAACATCTCCAAATAGGAGTAGAATGGTAATAATAAAATTCTAACAAGTCACAATATACCTGAACTATGAACATCATCAAAAGTATGGATTCTCCTTGATTGAATACACTTTCAATAAAGAAAGTCTCTCTAGTGCTCTAACTAATCCTAAGGAAGACTCCAGCATATTAGAACTCAGTAAACCACCAATGTTTGTCAAATATTTGCACTCAATTGGACTCACTAAACTACCTATTTGACCTAGAAGTGATCAGAGGTAGGAGATTTAAGAAACCCTTGGATTAAGGGTTTAAAAGTGCTAAATTTGGGGATTTTGGGGTTCTCGATGGGCTGAGCCCTATTCCTTTAAGGTTTGTTCATTTTTAGACATTATTAAAGACTGATGAAGGTTTGGAGTCTTTGGAGTGCAAGGAGTCTATGGTTTCTTTATTATTTGTGGTCTTTTTAAGCACTTTTGAAGCCATAGTGTGTATACAGTCACACCTGGTCTAAAAGAGTCCATAGAAAACTGACAGTAGAAAGCTGTCTACCCTAGTTTTAATGTTAAAAACATGCTAGAAAATACCAAATACATGATGCCCTAGAACATTGCTCACGGGCCTTAAGTAGGTAACCAATAAAACAATGCCAAACAAATGCAGAGTAAGGAAATCCTTACAGGCGGTCCTCCTTTTACACCAAATCACAGTGGAAACAACTTGCAGGTAGGTGGTCCTCCTTTTACACCAAACCACAGTGGAAACCCTCGTAGGCAGGTAGTCCTCCTTTTACTCTCACCAAATAAAACTTCAAACAATCGCAGGCTCCAGCTCCTTCGTGCTCCCAACTTAAAACCAAACAATGAAATGAGATGCTAAATCTTTTTTCTTTTTAAAGTTATGCCTGTGTTGGTCGAAATTTTGACCTACATGGTATTGGTTGAAATTTTGACTAACACGGGCATGGATTAAAAAAAAAAGGAAGTTTTCCTTCTATAATCCGACCAACCTAAATCTTTTTAATTAATGGTCAAAATTTTTGGTAGATAAATGGGGTCAAATGTAGTAGTGCAAATACACGCGACGCTCAGGCTTAATGGCTTAATGGATAGATCATGCATATCTTAGCTTAAATTCATTAAGCTAACTATCAGATCTTCTAAAACTTGATGTGTCTTTACTACATTTCTTTTCCCAGGACCCATGATGTCATCTGGAGGACAGATGTCACAATGGCTTGATCGCTAGATCGACTGAATCTTTGCTTTAAGTCATTAAACCAACCGTTGGATCAAGATTGATCTCCACAACATACGATGAGGGTAAAGTATTTTTGGGGATGAAAACTTAGGAAATATTTAAAACCTCACTACGAAAATGCTTTAGGGAATAACATGGCCCCTTCGATGACAACTTAAAAGACATGATGTAAGAAACTTAAGTTACTAAAAAGTAACTTCATTTTATAACAACTCATGAGGGTTTAGGGTTTAGCAAGATTTTTGTAGAGAATACTTAGGGCTTTAGGATAGAGACCTAAAATAATTTGCAAAAACCATAAATAAAACCTCAGAACCATGATTTTTTTGAAAAGTGCTAACAATGGCTCTAATTGGGGATGCATGTCTCTTGCAGGCAAGAGACATTGAATTGCTTCAACCCACTTAGTAAAATAATCAATTGCTACCAAAATCCATGAATGACCTCCACTATATTTGTTTGGAATCTCTCCAATGAAATCTATTCCCCACCTTTGAAAAGGTGCATCAACTAGAATAGGCCTCAAAGGTAAATTCCCACTATACTTAAGCTTACTTGTAAATCTCTGGCAAGCATCACATTTCTTGACATAGCTATGGGCATCCTTGAAGATAGTAGGCCACCAAAACCCAGACCTCATTATCTTATGTACAGTAGTATTAGCCATATAATGGCCTCCACATGCACCATTATGAATTTTTTCCAACAAGTTCTTGGATTTATCATAGTCTACACACTTGAGAAACACTCCTTCATTTCTCCTCCACCATAACTAACCTTGTATGATTGCATACTTAATGGCATGCAACTTAACTGTTCTTTTTCTATTTTGATCCATTTCAAGAGGCAATATCATTTTTTGTAAATATCTAATAATATCCTTATACCATTCACAACAATCCATATCACAAATATAAGGCCTCTGCTCTTCTTCTAAAATATTTACTTGATTTGCATCTAAATTATATTGAGCCATTAATTTTTCAAGTCCTAGGCCTATGACCAATTTTGTGATTTGAATATCAATATTGAACTCTTGGATTTTATTTATCCATCTACACCTCCTTCCTAAAACTTCTTGCTGAACTAGAATGTCTTTCACAGCAACACTTGGCACATAAGCAACAATAGTTTCTCCTACCAAATAGCATCTAAAATCTTTGACAACTTTAACCAGTTTGAAAAATTTAACCAAAGCATATGCTTGTTTATCCATAATATCATACTTTAATTCTACTTCTTGTAAAGACTTACTAAAAAAATAAATGGGTTTTTCAAAGCCCTATGAATTCTTTTGTAATAATACTGCAGCAACAATATTATATGAAGCAAAGGAGAAAATCTGCAAAGGATTTTCATAATTAGGTGTTCTTGAAATAGGAGCATCTTTAATAGCTTGTTTAATACATATGAATGCTTTAGATTCTTCTTCACTCCATTCCACATTGGCTCCTTTCTTCATCATATTTGAAATAGGGAGACTAACTTCTGCAAAGTTTGTAACAAATCTCCTTAGAAAGTTCATTTGTCCAAAGAAGGATTGAATTCCATTGACATTCTTTGGTTAAGGGATTTTATCTATAGAAACAACCCTTTCAAGGTCAATTCTTACTCCATCTTTAGACACAATATTTCCCAGGAGCTTTCCCTGTGTAACTCCAAATGCACAATTCTTTGGGTTGAAAGAAACCCCATATTCCAAATCTCTAACAAAAATATTTTCAAGATGATCACAGTGTTGACATTATTTTGTTGAATAAGCTATTAAATCATCTTGATAAACAACTAAAAAGTTATTTATGAAATCTACAAATGCCACATCCATGGCCCTCTAAAAATTTTCCCTAGTTTTTGTTAAGCCAAAAGGCATTCTCTCATAGACATAAGTACCCCATGGTGTGGTGAATGCAGTCTTGAATTATTCAGACTCCATAACCATGACTTGATTATATCCTAAGAACCCATCCATCATAGACATTAATTCAGACCCTATAACTCTTTGTAACATGGCTTCAATATTTTGAAAACTATAATTATCCTTTAATGAATTTACATTAAGAATTCTAAAATCTACACAAAGTCTGATATCTCCATTTTTCTTCCTCATTGGTGCCAAATTTGATACCCATGTAGAATGTATGATGGTTTTAATAATCCCAACATCTTTCATCTTCTTTAATTATTCCTGCATTTTTGGTGCTAGGGTGGGATTCATAGGTCTCAATTTTTGTTTGAAAGGCTTAGCGCCCTCCTTTAATGGAATCTCATGTTGAAACAAATCTTCTCTATAGGCCTTCAAATCATCATAGGACCATAAAAAAACATGCCTATACTTTATGAGAAGATCAACTAATAACTTAATAATATTAGGAGACAACCTTTTACCAATATACACATTCTTAGGGCTCTCAGTTGTTCCTATATTTACTTCTTCCAAATCTTCAAGTTTTCTTTCCTTATTTGCACAAAATGACTTGTCTTTATTATCAAAGGCAATCTCAAGAATAACTAGCCCTTTGGGAATTCTGTTTGATTTCAATTGAAGCACCTTTTTACCCAAAATGGTATCCTTATCATCCAAGGTTTCAACACATCTCCTGAAATCCATTTCTTTGTTTAAAAAGTTTGCCTCACAATAAAAAAATCTCAGAATATCTAAGTCATCTTCAAAGACTTTCCAATTCTCAACATTGTCTGGTATTGAAGGTCTAGATTGAATTTCCATTTTAGAAATTTCTGCAAATATAATATCTTCAGGTCTTAAAGCAATGTTAGCTAATAATTCTGCCATTTTTTTCTAACCTATATCTACCCAATCAATACCAAATGCATTAAATTTCTCTAATTCATCCCAAGCAACATTCCTATACTGCTTAAGTCTCTGATTCTTTGAAACATATTTAGACCTTATTTGAGATATTATCAATTTAGAGTCTCCAATCACTCTGAGACTTTTTATCTTATGCTTTGAGGCTGATCTCAAACCTATTAACAAAGCTTCATACTCTGCAACATTATTTGTGCATGTAAACAATAATGTAAAAGAAAACTTGAAGTTCTTACCACTAGGAGATATTAATAAGATTCCTGCACCAACTCCTTCCTTAAAAATTGCTCCATCAAATTACATGGTCCATAGATCACACTGGTCCATCAAATTGTTTTTGTCATTAGACAACAACATAGGTTGAGTACCTTCTTCAACCCCTATACCTTGTACTTGAAAAGATCCAATATCAGTATCCACAAAACAATTCATATCAACATCTTCATTTATTTCAATCATGTGGGGAGTCCTTCTTTCTCAAGACACCTTGACATTTTGACCATCAATATTGAAAGTAGAAAAAGAAAAATCAAATTTCATATTGCCTCCCATTGAAGCACTCCATTTTCTTGACAACAACATTCCATAATGAGGAGGAATATCAACAACCAAGACACTCATGGTCAACACTTTTTTAGGACATATTGCTAACCTATAAGGCAAATCCTTAATAGTACCAATGACAGGGATTTCTTTGGAATCCATTTCCTGACATCTTCCATGAGGAGTGTCAAGTTTTAATCCCATTGACTTCATTATCTCTACAGGCATAATAGTGTTAGATGCTCCTGAATCTATCATATAATTTTTTAGCATCTTACCATTATTAACCAAAGTTAAGAAAAATGGATCAACAACTCCTGAGGAAGTGTTTACATGATTTGTATTCAAATAAATTTGAGGGATTTCTAAAATAATTCCTTTAGACTCTTTTCCCTTGTTGTCTGACTTATTTTGTACATTTTTCATCTTTTCAATACCTTCTGGTTTTTGGAATCTTATTGAAGAAACACCATCTAGCATTGTGAGGACCTTCTCCTTATGCTCCTTAATTCTCACCATTTATAAAAATGGAACTTAACAATGATTTGTGACAACAAATTCCCCATATCAAAAGGGGTGTATGCTACATCAAAGGATTTTTTCTTCTCGAGACTAAGATTTCTATCCTCAATTTGAATGGTCAGAGTTGACCATTCTTTCTTTGATTTCTTATTTTCCACTTTAGGAGGGGAAGGAATTGTTTCTGATGCTTTAAATTTTTCATCATGTATAATGTTTGGACCATTTGATTTGTTTACAAATTTGACTTTTGGCTTACTTACATTCTCAACAGATCTTTCCTTCTTTTGTATCTGCTTGACATCTACTTTGTTTTCTTTAATAAAAAATGCCAGCTAGTTGGCTACCTGCATCACCAACTACTCTATTTCTCAAGTTATAATTACTTCTTGCTTTAGTAACCATATCGGCTGTAATTATTTCTCTCTCCTCATTAGAGGGTCTTCTTACTATTGTAGACTCGTCACTATTTTGAGCATAACACCTTATATTATCAACCTTTTCTTCTTCACTATCAGACAAAACTTGTTGATGATATACTTCTGCTCTACTTTGTGAACCATACATATCATGGTTCTCAATTTCATTATCAGAATCTACATTAGGACATGAATGAGAATAAGTCATAGCACAACCACTGTTATCAAACTACTCACCTTCCTCATTTCCTTGTTCTTTATTTGCATATATATCCAAAGAAACAACACAAAAATTAGGATTATGTGGGTTTTCACAAGCTTCACACCAATAATCATCATTTCACATATTGACAGAATTTTTATGCAAAGGATCAGGAGTTCAATTATCAGTATTTTCCTTTCTTTATGGGAAAATAGGTTTTCCATCCTTAAATTGAGTACCATAAGGATAATTTTGCATTTTTGGCTGCTGACTATAACTGTTATAGGATGGCCCTCTATTATGAGGAGCTTTATAATCTTTATGTTCTGGTTCTTTTTATTGCTCCTACTAAGCCACCCATCATCCCTTCTACCCATTTTTCATGATACTTTTCTATTTATTTCTATATTAATAGTTGTCTTATAAAATTCAGTAAGGCTTCTTGGGTTCTTATCTGGGAGAGAATATCCCATTTTAGAATCAAAAGCATTTAAATATGTAGCAAGACATACCTTTTCATCAAGCCTTAATTTCTGAAAAAGCCTATGCATAGCCCTTTGGAATCTTGTATTAAATTCAGCAAATTTCTCATTTGAATGTTTCTTTATATTATTAAATTCATTCAACAAAAATCCCTCATTTGTCTTATCACCATATTGTCCCTTAAAGAAATCTACCAGTTCATCCATATAATATTCATAAGGCTTCTTGGGTTCTTATCTCAGAGAGAATATCCCATTTTAGAATCAAAAGCATTTAAATATGTAGCAAGACATACCTTTTAATCAAGCCTTAATTTATGAAAAAGCCTATGCATAGCCCTTTGGATTCTTGTATTGAATTCAGCAACTTCCTCATTTGAATGTTTATTTATATTATTAAATTCATTCAACAAGAATCCCTCATTTGTCTTATCACCATATTGTTCCTTAAAGAAATCTATTAGTTCATCCATAGACCCCAAAGAACCATGAGATAACCCTCTAAACCATTCACTAGCATCTTCAACTAGAGATTGAACAAAAAGTTTCATCAAGACATCTTTATGATTGATGTTAAGGTCATCCATGATATCAATTTTTTTTCTTAAATGTACCTCACAAGTAATAACATTATTTCCTGAAAAATTTGGAAGTCTATCCCCAATCTCATTTGGGACTACATTTGGATAACCAGAAATACCAATGAAAGAAAATTTCTTGTACCTTTATGCATGAAGTGGTCTCCTTTGGAATCTCTCGTCATCTTGTAAGGTAGAAGCTTTGGCATTTTAAGTTGTAGCATATTCAGCACTAGCATGAGAAAGTCCATAAGATTGCATGAGGACATCAATCTTCTTCTTCATCTCTAAAATAGCAGCATCTACTTCTACTTTCTCCAGCATTTTGGCCATGGTTTCCTTCTCTTTTTTGGATTTCTCAAGGTCAATATCCAACTTAGACATTTCATCTATTGGAACTTTGTGATTTTTGGGTTCATCTGTTTCACTTCTTGTCACATTCTTCTTTCTTTTATCTTTAGAACCTTGACTATCAATACTTTGGAGAGTGACAGGCTTCTCTTAATATTTTTTAGATCTTTCAACATATTCTTTTGCTTGATGTTTCAATGTTCTCCTTAATCTATCAACACTTTTCTAATCTTGTTTTTCTTATTGGCTTTATCTTTTTTCTTTTTCTCAAGAATGGCCAACTGCCTCTTTAGAATTATTTCTTCTTTAGAAAGTTCATCAAAGGGATCCTTAGAATCTGAGATGGTCATTTCAAAGTCCTCCTCTCTTTCACTAGGAGTGTTGTTATTTACATATGTATCGAATCCCAAGTTTGGAGCTTCTTCATATTCTGATGTGTTTCCCTCATGACTAGACTGGGTTGAATCTTCTCTCCTAGTATTCTCCTCTTGTCTTCCCGGAGATAGAATATCTGAATTATATTTATTCTTCTTTTCTCTCCAAGACTGTCTAGTCCTAGAATTAGTTGGAAGTCCACCTTCCAACTCAACTTCAGGATGTTCTTTTACTCTAGATCTAGTATTCATATTAAAAGAATGTGTATAAATATTAAATATTACTCACCACTGATTGCAGATATTTATTCGAGTCACCACCCAAAACTAGTTGGGAAAATACAATACAACTAATTATGAATACTGCAATATGGCTAAACATGACTAACTCTATTCTTTTAAAAATCAAATCCCCAGCAGAGTCACCATTTTGTTGGTGTTTAAAACTGTTATGCTATAGAAGCAATCAATATACCTTGAGACTAATATTATGAATGGTTAATTCCAAGTATGAGAGCTCTGCAAGGTAACTAAACCAACTGTAGGACAAGACTGTCCTCTACTCTTTTGGCTCTGCAAAACCAAGGTAGGGTGCACCTAATCGAGAAAAATATTTAACTTTCACAACTTACTATAACTCTGGATGATTACAACATATTAATGACAAGAAAGTTTGAAATGATAACCACTCACTCAGTGACTCTTCTTTACCATGCAAGACTACAACCAACAACCACAAAAATTAAAAGGAATAGAAAGGTTTTGATGTTTTTGACAAGGCAGAGTATAGCCAAACCTATTCATATATGTATCAAAGTAGAAGATACTAATTACTGATAAGTGCTTTATCCATTAGGAAATGATTCTAGTTTAGATACATGATAGAGAAACTAACTATTGTCAAGGAATCAAAACCATAAATATAGATAACTTCAGATCATACACTTCTTAATAATCCTTATATAGACAAACCCAGAGAGTCTATGTCTTATCCAAAGCATATTTTAATTTGATCCTTGATCAAAACTATGGACTAAAAAATATACATAAATAAATATTATGTAGTGAACCAAAAGATTCAAAACTCAGGAGGCAAGCAAGAAGGAGAAACTTGAATCAGAATTGTTGTATTAAGTACAAAGAGACCTATTTTAATTCCAAAATATTCCAAATCATATACCACTTCAATAAATGCAAAAGACTTGCAAATTTATGCTTCTATGATAATATTCTCTAGATATACATCTTCTACACTCACTAGAAAACATTAAAAGGTTTATGCCTTATGTTACTTGCCCAAGTTTTCCCAGCCTCTTCTAAATGATCTTAGAAGTCCTTTTATAAGCCAATGACTAAAAAAAGCTTCAAATCATTTAGGGTTAGGGCTAAAAAAATTAAAACACTATATGAAAAAGAATATTAAACTCATTACAATAACCTAGCTGCTCTGTCATACAACTTAAAACATTCTTTTGAAACATTCTACTAAAAAGAATCAAATTTAGCCGCAATCCATCTAGGAATTTGTAGAATACACTCCTGCAAAAGGAATGATAGATGGAATGTCTAGTCTGCATTAATTATCTCAGGAAATTGAACCCTCAAGCAATCAGAAGATCAACTATCCCTTTTTTGAAAAGCCAAGATCTTGATAATCTGATCTGATTGTTGACTTATAAAACTTTGAAATAAGACCTCATTTATAGTGAAGAATGGAATAGGATAAGCCCAGAGTTTAAATATTGTTTTACAGGCCAAAAAAACCCTAAGAAGATCATTTCTATAATAAATGCATTCAGACACGCCAATTCCTCTTCCATACTACATCCAATAGCTATAAACATATAGCCCAGAAGATTAGATTTGTCGACTAAATGCTCTATTAGAAAATGACAATTTGCACCGCCTTGAAACCCTGGTTGAAATATTCAAAAATTTGAAATTTTTTTTCAACGGCTACCCCCTGGTGTGAAGCTCTTATCAAGGGTTGAGATCAAGGCATGTTCCTCCTTTAAAATAGATTCATTGATCAATTTAAGTTACCTAAGAAAAATGACCATAATCGGACACATGTCACATTATTTTCCTTGCGAGTGAGCGACAACTGCAGACCTTTACCTTTTCCTCTATCCCTAGGAAGGACACATTTTAGCTAGTTGCAAGCTCACAACTCATCTTCCTAACCATGAAAAATTGGCATGCATGCGCGACACTAACCGCCAATGGCTAGTTGCACACTTGAGACCGCTAGATGTCTCCGAATCTAACTGCTGTGAGTGAGAAATCACTGCTTGTCGCAAACTCACAAGCATATTCTGCTACCTTCTCAAACCTCTACAAGTATGTTATGACCACCACCTGGAACCTTCTGACATGTCCTTTCTGCATGGGCCCATAAAATTGGTCCTTTCATCTGCCAATTGGTTGCCACATCACCATCTAATCACCGGGCTTGCCTTCCAAAAGGTGCGTGCCTTTTAGGAACTTCACTACGATGGTTTGTAATATAAAAATATTAAACTTTTTCTCCACACAAACAATGTGGGATAAAACTCCTAGAGCATTTTGAACCAGTGAAGGCGCCATGACTGCTCTGATCTTTCCTAAACTTTTTGACTGCACAAAGACCATGAAAAGGAAGAAAAACACAATGCCCTCATTCCTCATGCATCTTTCTGGTGCAAAATTAAGAAGTAAAGCCCTATGTACTAAGATATTTCCACCATTAAATCTCTGGTTTATTGTAAACATACCATAATTTTGGACACGTGGTCACATGGCTTAATGGATTGAAGTCATTAAGCCGACCGTTAGATTTTTTTGAACTTAACGCTTTTTAACTGCCTCAGCAACCCCAAGACCATGACGTCACAACTGCCAGATGTCACTTAGGCTTGATGGCTTGATGAATAAAGATCTTCATCTTTCTCTTTAATTATTTAAGCCGATCGTCTGATCTTCTTCAAGTGTTTGCCTTTTAATCTCCTTTTTACCACTGTACTGGGCCCGCCATGTGCCACATGTCATTCAGGCTTAATGGATTAAAGGTTAGATCATGTGCATCTCGTTGTGTGCATAAATGTTGACACACTTCTATGAATCATTCCATCCAAGGTTGCTCAAGAATGAGGCCTCAAATATCGATCCATAGCTCTCTAGTCATGGAGTGCAAAGGTTTGAAATGGAGGCCCTC
>MU226229.1:1697897-1723929 GCA_018584345.1 Thuja plicata
ATATATCCCATTTCATGGTGTCGCCGAATTAGTATTCATAATTTTTGTGGCCAAGGAATTAAGTTGAGTATAGTATTTAAATAATAATCAATGAAAAATGTAATATCATTCAAAAAATCCACATAAATGATACTCCTGGAAGATTAATAAATACATCGTAGCTTTAGTGTTTCCCCGATGATAATCTCCACTGGCTTTGTCAATATTCTTGGGCCATAATAGTTCTGCCTCCTCATATATTTCACCATTGTTCACGAATCACATAGTATATGAAACTAGACAAACTAATATTGTTGAGTATGTGTCTTTCCAATTTGTGATGATCCCACAATAACTATACTATCTTCAGCAGTCGATATTAATCACGATAATAATATTATTTTCTGTGGTCAATAATATCACCAATGATATGTCTCCTACAATTATGGTCATTGTATAGTGATCTGACTATAATAAGATAAGATATCTTCAAATCAATTTTTCCTCAACTATCAACTCCCAAGCTTTGCTCTGATACCATGTTAAGAAATGTAGATCTGAAGATAATGTATAAACTAATATGTAGTAGAATGCAATTGCCTTTGTGATTGATTGATTCTACAAAAATATATTTGTATTTATATATAGAATCTATAATGAATAGTTGTGACTATTCATTATAGAGAGATGTGGCTGTTGATACTAAATGAAGTGATTGTTCATTGTACATATCATTTATTAATAACTAATATATATATATATATATATATGAGTTTGTTCCAATATATATTTATCAGAGAAATATATACTAATAATTATTATTAATATTATATATATATATACATATATATAATATATGCATAGTTAAACACGAATGAACAATATGTTAACAAGTGCAACCCGACAGATAACTATACAAGGGAACCCGACAACAATGTTTATAGTGTAACCTGACAGAGCAGGTTACAATGTAAACCGACGACATAGTTTACCAGTGCAACCCAAAAGCATTGAAGTGGAACCCGATAGAGTAACCCGATAGAAGAACTCAATAAGTAGATAACAAAGGAACTTGATAGGCAGACTATAGAGCAACCTGAGCACCAGTCTACCGAGAGACAGTTATAATCCTGAGAAATGTGGATCTGATTTCCACATCAGATAAAACACTTGTGTTTTATATTTAGCTTATTGATTTTCTTTAAATCCATTTCTTAAGGGACAAGGAATGTAATTGTAATTGTTTTAATCAGTCTGACTGATTAGAAACATGCAAACTAGGAGATCAAGGTCAAGTTGTAAACCTTTGATCATAGAGTTAACATTGTTATGCATGAAACTCATTTAGGTAAAAATAATTGTATAAATAGATATGTAATCAATCAGAACATGTGGATGGGATGATGATTGTATTGAGGAGCACATCTATGGATCAGACTGAGAGTTGTATGTAGAAGAAAAACAAAAGATGAAAACGGTTATCAAGAACCTAATTCAAGGCTACCAAGCAGAACAAAGGTATTGATCAATCACTATAGGTGATCATTATACATGTGAACTTTATTGGATTTGTAATCAGCAATTATAGATTGCATATACTCAGGTAAATGAATATTTTTGACTACATTCTAACAAGTGTAGAAAACAAAAGAAATCCTTCAAGAAGGTGGATTTAACAATCCTTTTGTAAACCTCTTAACCGAGTGCACACTAAATAGTGTTGCTAAAGCTCTTAACAGAATAGACCTTAACCAGTCTCTACATGTTACTCCTAAGAGGGTAAGATCATTAGAAGTGATCAAACTTGTAAGCCTTAACCAACCCCTTCCATTCTGTAGATAGTGAATTTTTGTGGGTTTCATCCCCACCCCAATTTTTACCTTCTAATAGGGGTTTTCTGTGTTACCATATATTGTGTCATGTGTCAATACATTTAATGAATGTTTCAATAAATGTTTACATGCAAATTATGTTTACGAATTGATATTACATGCATAAAGATAGAATAGCACATATGGTTGTTAATACAAACAATTGATTACTAAAAGGATTAAGGTTAAGTGATAAATTTTTTAAGGGTACTGATTCACCCCTCCCCTCTCAGTACACACCATTCCATTATTTCCAACAATTGGTATCAGATCCGGGTCTCTTATATTTGGAAAAGTTTAAATGACTTAAGAGAAAATATCATGCAATGGAAAGGTATAAGCTAGACAAGAGTATTGAGAATTAGAAGCTAGAGATACAAATATTCTATGAGCAATACAAAGCAAAAAGAATCAATATGAGAGAACTACTAGATGAAAGAAAGGTTATGGAATCTCGTTGTAATGAAACAAACTATCACAAGGAAGAGATACCTGATTTGTTTGAGTCATCACAATCTACATCTAGCAATACATCAAACACATCTGAAGGAAGCAACACAAGTATGAATGAAAGAAATCAACATCTGACAGAGCAAGTAAAGATACTGCAAATCGGTCAAGAGACACAAATGGTAAGGATGATTGATGTCATGAACAATGATAGACAAGCTGAGCAAGAAATAACACTAGCTATTGATGACAGGAGGAAGATCACTGAAACACTACAGGAGAAAGAGTCATATACAAAGACTTACTGAACATCATCATGAGATCACCAATCAAATTATTCTTATGAGTTAGGAGGCAAACTGAGTAACCACAGAACTCATTGAAAAAATAGAAGCTATTGGTGAGCTAAGAGAAGAAAATGAAAAACTCAAGCATGAATTAAGAATTCAGCAACAACACAATGATATGATTAAGAGAGATGAAGAAAGTACCAAAAGGATGGATTATTTTCTGGATGGACAAGGAAGAGTCAATAACAATACCAAACTAGGGTATACCGAGCATGGAGAATCACCATACCAAGTTGATCCAAAAGATATCTACACAAATCCAAGACCAAGAAAGCAGTCATGCAATCATTGTGGAAAACCAGGCCACACATCTAATGTTTGCAAAAGTAAAATGAAAGGTATCCCTAAATCCTCATCCACATTCATAGGAAACTACTATAATTGTAACAAGAAAGGACATAAAGAATATGAATGTAAATCTAAGGTGAAACAACCAAAGAAGGAAACCTACATGGAAAAATACTATCCTACCTACAGAATGCATGGGAACACATCTCTTGAATGCAAGAAGAAGAAAAAGAAAGCATGGAAGCCTAAAGATCAAGAAAATTCTTATCAACCAAAAAGAGTCAGTAACTCATATGTTGGGATTACAATACATGGGAAAATTGCACAACATGTGGAAGATATGGTCACATAGCTGAAAAATGCATAAGGAAATGGACAAGAAGGTCTAGAAGCTGGACTAACCCTGGAATGGCATGCTTACACTATCATATGGTCAATCATCTAAGCAAGGACTACAGAGACCGAGTGATAGAGACACACACTTTTCCCAATGGCAATACCATTGAAGACATTAGGAAGATGAGAAACAAAATGTGGGTAAATGATGCAAACATTGATGATGCTGGACTGAGCAATACAATTTGTGACACCTTATCCAATGGATCTGGTGACATCACCACCCCCACCTAAGATGAACAAGTAAGTATGGAACTGCACTATACTAAGTTATACTTTACATCAGTTCCATTATACATAGTTAAAATGCCAAACTAGCATGATTAAAGATGCACTATGGTATTACTTGTTATGAATCTGTGAATGCAATCCCGTCGGTCAATACATACCAAGAATTGTCGATGTACATGTGAAAATCAAGTTATTCAATGTAACCTGAGACTCGTCGGTAATCATTTAAACTGCATTGAAGTCTTTTCCACTTACCAAGAACCGTCGGTAAACCTATGAAAGGTCAAGTGAGTTTTCACTTAGCCTAAGTCAAAAGTTTGTGTGTTGCTCGAGAGACTCCATCTTTGAACACTGAGAAGTGGGTAGAGAATTAATTGCACCGCTTAGGGAATCATCTACAATTAGGGTGACAAAAGAGCTCATTATTCACAAAGTGATTAAGAGTGAAACATAGCAAAAAGTAGAGCAGAGCAGAGAAAAATAGAGTGACCAAATTGTAGAGCATTCCAAGAAGATTCATGGCATTCAAATAGATCTACAACAAAAATAGCAGGTTAAAGTAAGTAACTAGAATCACTGAGCTCACTGTTTGTTTTACAGGAAAAGCCCTAAATTCACAAAATCATGGCAACCACTTCCCGTGCAACCAAGATCAAGAACACTAAGGATAAGAAGGTTAATTTGATCAAGAACTCCACTTGTGAAGAACCTAAGTAATACATCTTACCATAGGTTTCCTCGCAACCTGACGATGCTGGAGCATTTTTGGGAATATCACCTAGGGTTTTATTGACTAAGGATGTCCGTTCATACATACATTGCAAGATCACCGAGATAGGAGATCTTGAGGTTGATCAAGCGTACAAGAAGCTTTGCACAAGTGGAACCATTAAGGAGGAACATAAAAACATTGAGGTCAAAGGGCTAACATATGCCCTAATGTTCCTGAGGGAGTTTAAAACTGAGTGGATTCAGATAGTGCTAAGAAGAGTGCATGACTGAAATATGTGGCTCGACGAGCCAAAACTGATCACCAGGGATGTCATACACGTAGTGACCGGTTATCCTATAACCAACAAGGAAAAAGCACTCAAACATCCTCCTTGCCAAGACATAGAAAAGAATATAGGTGCAAAATGGGATGGAAGAGGATTAAAGGTAAATTCAATCAAAGATCTTGAAATGAAATTTGGTGCACATTTGCTGGGATACAAGATATTCCAAGTCAGCAAGATGAACAACATTGCATGTGGAGAAATTGACACTGCCCACAAGATTGTAAAAAAGGGTCTACAATTATATCTATCCGAGCTTCTACTGAATTAGTTAGATGAGAACTTGAGGACAATCAGATCTGCAAAGTCCAACTCGTGTAAGTTCAGATCACTTCTAATGTGCATGTTTTTCTACTTTCAAGGCTTCTTTCCTTCTATCGATAATGTCAACTGGGATACTACTCGACCAATGACAATTCAAATCAGTGAATTCATCAAGTCACTAGGTGACAACTTTACATTAGTTATGAATGAATACTTTACTGGATTTAAGGATAGGATGCATAAAAGAATGAGGATACCAGACCAAATGGTAGAAAAATATAAGACTAATATTTTCTTTATGGTGGACATTGATAACACCTTTATCAAACCAATTGTACCAAGGACAACATGGTTAGCACCACTTGACTATGAGGTCAACATAGAGAAAGCCACCAATGCTATTGAAGCATTGATAAATGAACCATTAGACAAGTCACAACCAAGGTTTTGAAACCTATGAGGAAGCCAAGGAAAGAATAAAAATAGGCTTATTTGTGAAGAAAATTGAGAGAAAGAAAGATAAAATGGTAAAGACACTTAAGAAGAAGTTATCAGTAGATGATGAAGAGTCAGGAAAAAAGGATGACACTGAGGGACAATCACCCATCGGTGAAGGTCAACAAGTGACTGACTCTGAATCTATAGAGTCTGATGCACCACCACCACGTACAAAGAACCAAGGACAATAGCTGCATCATAGACAAGGAGTCAAACTACTAAAGTAGACTCACCACTAGTCAAGAAAGGACAGGTGAGGACTTACAAGAGGAAGCCTCAAACTGGGAAACATGCACCATCAAAAAGAACAAAATTCATCAGAACTAAGGAAGATATAGAAGACACCGAACAAGAAGAATAACCTGTTAAGAACAAATTTCCTATTACAATTGATGATGTATGTGCATCAATGATCAAGGCAGGTTCAATAACTAACCCTAAGATTAGAAAATAGCTAACTCTGAATCCTAAGGATTAGAACAAGATAGAGGAAGCAATCATCACACAAATGTGTGTATTTAAATATGTACCAATACAGTTTGAAGGTAAAATTCCACAAGAACTTCTTGAAAGACTATCGATAAGGTGGAAATTTGTATTAAATTCTAAAAAAAAGATAAGGGGAAGAACCCTAGTCTTTGTTATGCCACCCGAGTAAAAAATGGAAGAAATTGATGAAATGATGAAGTTAAATTAAAAAAGGTTTTCAGAAAAATTGAGAGCTTGCAAAGTGCTATAAGGGAACTTCCTTGAGCTTGATAAAGAAAGAGAGGATACTTGGAGGAAAGCACTTGATATACCTGAAAAGGACACAAGCCCTGAGAGAGCATTAGAACTCACCGAAAAGCCTCACAATGAAGAAACAAAGGATATACCGAGCCTAGAGAACATTCTGATAAATGATGATGAGGATGTAACTCAAACTGAATTTACAGAAGTAAGAAAGGTAATGGATGGCATTCCTCATGTTCTACAATAATTAGGGGATACTGCAAACAATACAATCAAAGATACAAATATCATTGATATCACCGGAGATGATCTTGTAGATGAGGTAAAGACAGATGAAGATGTTATTGTTACCTCTGAGCAACCCAAGGAACAAGAAAAAACAATAGATGTTGCACAGGTGAATATACCAAGCCAAATGCCATTAATGATATAGGCTATCAATATCATCTCACAAAAGGAGAAGTCACCCGAGCCTGATGCAAGCATACCTGAGGATAAGGGTGAAGAGGAACATATTGTAACAAATGATGAGAAAAATGTAACAAATGAAGCACAAAAAGAAACAGATGGAGAACAAAAAGAAAATAAAGGTGAAGAAGAGAAGAAAGGTGATGTAACTCCTAAGGATACTGAAGGAGAAGTTGCAGATAAAGAAAAGGTTGATGTGGAGACGTCCACACCAAACCAAAAAATAGACACTGAGAAGAAACAAAAAGGCACAACACCCCCAAATCCTTCATCAAGCACATCAGACCAAGCAAAGGAACTTGCATTGGTACTACATACAGGTGCCTCCACAACACTTTCTAAGAAGAAGAAGAAGAAGAATAAGAATCGATTTACATTGGATGAGATTATTGAGATACCAACCTATGATCTAAGGACATTGGATCCAAAGGCACTTACAAAGTATGTTGAACTTTGTAAAAGAAAAGCTATCCAAGATAAGCTTAAGAAGGAGACAAAGGACACTCAAGCACTAGAGACAACAAAGGAGATACTTTAGCAGATTATACTTGATACAGACATTTATCAAAATGCTTCTATCATTGATCAACTAGCCATTCTTATCGAAGCCATTACATCACAGAATGTGGATGCAGAGAAGGCCATAGAAGAACGTACAGATCAAAATTACCAGTACAAATTGACAGAGAAAATCAGCCAAGAAGTGGCCAAAACAAGTTAAAGTTGTCTGAACTAGTAAATAAATTGGAACCAATGATTTTAGAAGCTATAACCTTAATTCAAAAGTTAAGCACATTAGAGCACTTAACTAAAGAAAATAGTGAAAAGATTGCAAAGATAGATGTAGATCTTACTGCTAGTGCAAAAAATCTATCAACAATTGTCATTGTAATCAAGTTGCATTATGAAAAGGTAATGGAAGAAAATAAGTTGAGCCTTAAGATTCAAGAGGCAGAATCAAAGTTTAGAGATGAGGTAACCGAGCTACAGGCTCTACTCCTACCAAATCTTACACTACTCCAACAACATATGACAACGGAAAGACAATCGATTGCCACCCTAGAAATGCATGTTGTGTGTGTGTATTTGGGTACCTGATAAAAGAGACACAACACATCAATAAGTCATTGCATTAGTGTAAAAAGGTTAGATAAACATACAAAACCCACTAATATCGACCTATTTCCTTCTAACTAGGAAGAGTATGATTAGTGACATAATAGCCCTCAGATTATGCTACAATCAGTGACATATACGACCTAGCATGAAGGATTTTAGTTTAAAAACAAGCTAAAAAGATGAGAATGCATGTATCCTAGCTTTAAGAATGTAAATGAGAACAATGCAAAAGCATGAAATATGAAGTGAAATGTGATTCTAAGATTAATCTAACAACATAACAATGCATTTACAATCTAAGGTGAAGGCTCATTTGCTCTCAAAATGGCTTCTATTTATAGAAGAATGAGAGAGAGAGAGGGGGGACAAGGTGAATTAATGAGTTAAGGGACTCATTAATGGAGGTGTAAGAACCATTAATGCCCAAGGCATTAATAAGGCATGGAAGAGACATAGGCTTAAGGAATCTTCATTAATAAGGCATTAATGAAAGCCTTAAAGAAGCAAGGGGAGGGTGTAAGTGGGTGGCTTGAGAAGGTGGACCTTAAGGGAGTCAAGCTTGAGAAAGTGGACTTTCTCAAGTGGGTTGAGTTGCTAATCATTCCCTAATGGAATGTGACAACATTAGGAGGTGGGTTAGGGTAGAATTATTAGATTAGCAAGGGTGAATGGGTTGAGAAGGGTTAGAACCCAGGGTAGAAGTGGTTGAGATAAGTTGGGTTGGGGTTTAGGAGAATATTAATTAAATGAATTAAACTTATTTAATTCATTCAAAAATATAGGAATTAATTATTTAAACAATTTAATTGCTTTTTAATAATTAGGGGACTATAGCCATTTTAATTAAATTAAATAGGCTAGGGGAAGGGGTTACTTTGCAAGTGGGTAATTGATTTAGGGATTTATTTAATTCCTTTATAATTAAATACTATAGCCATATTTGAATTTGGTTTGATTTAATTGGTTTGAATTGATTGAAATTATATGGCTATAATAGTTAATATAATTCAGTGATAAAAATCACCTAGGACATTAAATTGATTTAAAGAATTATGCCAAGCAGTAACAAGGTTGTTTGGACATAATCGAGGGTATGATCACACTTAGGGCAAATAGGGTCCATAGTTGGAACAGACCAAATTCAGGTGGTTACATATGTCACTGACAACATCTATGATATGCACACAAGGACTACATTAGAGCACATGGCTCTAGAACACCTACAGGAGAAATGGGAGAAAATGATGGAAGACATGAAGAACTCCCACTCCAACATTTTGACAAGTTGTAAGTATTTACACCTTTTCCCTTACTATCAAAAAAGGGGGAAAATGATATGAATAAAGGAGGAAAATGATATGATAAAAGGGGAAGATAAGGTGAAAAGGGAGAATAGTATAAATTCAAGTGTATATACATATAATATACTAGTGCATACACTTAGGGGGAGTCATAATGACAAGGTGAACACATGGTGTACATACTAAAAATTTTAGTTTTTGTACATATCAGTTTTTGATACTAATGTCAAAGGGGGAGATTGATGACATATTTTTCCATTAGTATACAAGGGAAAACAGTTTTGAAACCATCGGTAAAACCAACACCAAAAGAAATTTTTATTGCAACTCGACAGATAACTATACAATGGAACCCAATAACAATGTTTATAGTGTAACCTGACAGAGCAAGTTACAATGTAAACCGATGACACAATTTACAAGTGAAACCCAAAAAAGTTGAAGTGGAACCTGAAACCATTCTTTTGAAGAAGAAGACCGACTTCAAGCTTGTTTGGACAAAGATCGATCAAAAGATATAAACAAAATAAAGGTATTTTTGATTGATGCATCAAGGCTCCTGTTGCTAGGTTTTCACCAAGATGATCATTTTTTTAGGACTTTTTACGATTTTTAGATTTTTTTTTCCTTTTAGAGATTTCTCATTCTCAAGCAAGATCACATTGGTTTGCCCCCAATGTCTAGCAAGGTGTAGATAAATACAGATGGATTAGAAATTTGATGGATGAGGAAAATAGACAATGATGGATGAAGATGGTGAGTGCAAACCTCAAGGACAGTCTCTTCAAGATTACCCAAGCTAGGGAAAAAAGAATATAGCAATGTAGGCTCATGGAGTGATGTTGGATAGAATATAGGATAATGAACTGATGTCATGAAAAGCATGTGGTCCAAAAGAGTGGACAGGTCAAGAGACTTCTAAGAACTTGTTTTTCAATTTTGATCAAGACCAAGGGGTCAATTAGATATGATATAGCTATGATAGTGCAATTAGGATAAAGGGTGATGAAGGCTATGAGTTAATGGTTTGGATGATGGTAGGAATGCTCAGAGATAGGAAGGATAGGCTTGGGATAAGAAAGATCACGATAGGGTAGCAGGGACAAGAGAAAGTGAATAGGTTGATTGAATGGATAATGAATGTCAGGATATATGATGCTCATGGGTATGTTCAACCTTGTCAAGATCACTGGAAGGAACATGGATACTCATGGGCTAGATAGATGTAAGATATGATGGATAAGACAACATGGAAGGAACTTTCCCCCAAGTGAAGAGTGCAAGTAGGAGGAATCACACATGATGCATGTTTGCCAGGTTTTCATGATGGTACTTATCCAAGGCACCACAAGAAGTGGTTTTCACCATAGGACAGATTGATTTATCTTTACTTTTGCTACCAAGGTGCCTGTTTACCAAGTATTCACCAAGGCACTTTTCTCTTTTTGTTTTGTTTTGATTTTATGGAGGAATTTAAGCTTCCCATTCTTTGGATAGTGTTACTTTGAAGGATATACTATGATGGAGCAAGGCCACTGAAAGTATGCTCAAAGATGTCGATAGGGTGGTGGTAGGGAAGAATGGAGGATAAGGGAGATGGTAGCCAAGGATTTATATGATGGATTGGATAAGAGGAATGAAAGGATATGTGATGGATGGGTAGTTGGTAGGTGTAGGATACTAGATATGGTATTGAAAGGTTTTTGTAAAGGTAGATGGAAATGATGATAAGATCAATATTGACACACCCCTTGAAGGGTAATGGACGGATGGAGGAAAAATGGATGGAATATCTTGAGGCTTTGATGTATGAGTGGATATGGATCTTGGTATATGAGGACCCAAGATTGACAGAGAAGGGGGTGAAATATTCAAGGTGATGAATTTTAGGACATGAGGACCCAAAATAGAGTTAGAAGATGGGAGATTTTTATATGGAGATGAAGTGGAAGACTTTGGAAGCTTGAATGCCAACTCTGACTTTTCCTTTTTTTTCAAGTCTTTTAAGAGAGACTTGGGAATCCACATAACTTTTGATTTTCTTGTTGTATCCAAGTCCTTTAGAAGAGACTTGGGAATCGACATAACTTTTGATTTTCTTGTTGTATCCAAGTCCTTTAGAAGAGACTTGGGAATCCACATAGCTTTTGATTCTCCTTTTTGTATCCAAGTCCTTTAGAAGAGACTTGGGAATCCACATAGATTTTGATTTTGATTTTCTTTTGGATGATCTAGAACACAATTCTTCCATGATGGATTTAGGAACCCATATTTTCTTTGATATTATTCTTTGCTTAGATTTAGAATGCAATTCTTCCATGATGGATTTAGGAACCCATATTTTCTTTTATTTTATTCTTTGCTCAGTGGACCTTTGTGGTCTCTTGAATATTTCCTTTTTCTTTGTAGTCACACAGTGATTAGATTGGACATAGCGATCTCAATATGTAATTTGATTCTCATATTTCTAATTTCTTCGTTGTACACCCAAATTGCTTCTAAAAGACTTGGGGATTATGGATGAATAGGGTCGATATGGATGGTTCATATGGATGGGTTGATAGGGAGATTTCAAGGATGCATGTCTTTGTCGATCTTGATAGGGGATAGGGTAAGTGGATGATAAACTAGTAGTTATAGGCATGTTGGATGGAGGGATATAAGGACCCAATATAGATGGAAGGTTTGACGATTTTAGCTTTGGGATATAGTGACCAAGAATGGATTTGGAGGATGGTGAAGGATGATGCTTACATTTGAATGGAGGGATATAAGGTGTGGATGAGATATAAACATCTTTAGAGTGAGCTGCATGACCAAGGCTCTCATCATTAGGAATTATCTTTATACACATAGGCTCATGATTAGCTTCGCTAGGAACAACTTTGATAGGAATAACTGAAGCTTGAGGGGATTTATTGTTTTGTAAGGGTTTTTGAGGAATGATGGTTTCTAGATATGGAAGAATATGACAAGGGGAGGATGGGATCCTATGATCTTGACAAGGATCATTAGATGGTGTACAAAGGGCACCTTTATTTTGATTTTCAATAGGCTCATTAGAGATGGTGGAAAGTGTATCTTGATCTTGCTTGGAATATGGAGGGATATCTTCTTGGAAGAAATGGAAGGGGATGAGAGGATCATTATGAGATGCTTGAGATATGTGACTTTGGTCAACCATTGGATAAGGATGGACAGTGTCTTGATCTTGATCATTATTGATATTTATTTCTTCACACTTTGGATTGTCCTCTTGACATGGAACCACTTCTAAGGACGAGTTAGGAGTTTTGATCTGCATGAGGGATTCTTGAAAGCCTAATGGAGTATCATTTGGAATAGGCATGATAAGTGTTGAAGCACATGAAATATTTGGGTCTATGATCTTCGAATCCTGAGAAAGACTTGCAGTCGTATGTTGATTAACTTGGATCTCTTTTAGAGATAGTCCTTGAGGGTAGACATAGTCATCATTAGGTTCATTCTTTGATAGAGATGTTGTGGCTAGTTTTGAAGCTTTAGGAGATGGAGGAATGGTAGAAGAAGTAGATGTGATATGTGAACCAGTGCTAGACGCGGACTCCTAATATTGATCATGCTTGAGATTAAATGAATCATTAGGATTTTCCACTTTGATTATGCCATCATCTATGAGATCTTGGATTTTATGTTTCAACTCCATGTAAGATGAAGTTTTATGCTCATTATGTCGATGATATGCACAATAGGTACTCAATAAATTCAATCCACCTAATGTGACTTGAGGTATTGTGATGAGATCATTATCAAGAAGTTCTTCCAATGCTAATTCATAAGATTGTCCCAAAGAAGTGAAGTCCCTCTTGCATTTAACCCAAGGTTTTTCTTTGATGAGGTTACTAATCCCTTTGGAGGGAGACTTTGTGGTGTTTTCAGTAGCTAGTAGGGCTTTGGAGCCACTCTCTTTATCAAAGCTAGGATTGTCATACCAAGATTTATCCATGTTGGAAGGAAGTGGAGAGATGTGAGAATCATGATTAAATATCAAAGGACAGGTTCATCTTAATGAAGATTTATTGGATTGTGTATCCTTTTCCCCCTTTAATTCCTAGAGTTCATATTTCAAAGTTTGAAGTTGTTTTGATAAAGCTTCCATAAGAATCTATTCTTTCACATTATTAGGACCATAAGGTTTAGACCATTTGCTTTTAGACATTGTAAGATTGTCTTAATGCACTTTCTTAGAAGATTGAAGAGGAGGTATGATGAATCAATTGATTTCCTAAAAGGTGCCGAAGTGATATCTAAAGTGTTGATTAATTCCAAGACCAAAGGAAATATCCAATTGAGAGAGAGATAGCAATGAATCTGATCTTGAGTCAAGGTTAATGAACCTGCTCTCGCAACTCAGGATAAGGACAACGCAGACAAATATGATTAAAGTAAAAAGTCACTTGGACTAGCACAACAAAGTCAGATTTTGAGACAACAAGCGAGTCAGATTGTCAACAAATTACAGTCAAAGACAAACTAGGAGTGATGTTGGTAAGAGCACAGATTTGAGAAAATCCAGATAGATTCAGCGCAATGGAAGACAAAATTTGATAGCAATTGGATTGATTTGCAGATTTTTGACACTAGATGCAGAAACTCAAACAAGAGATGACAGCTTAACACCTAAGAGTGCAAATCTGGAATTCGTTGATCATTTTGATGTTTGTTTTGATTGTTTTGATGTTTTTTTTTTATGTTTCACTCATGCAAGACACATGAAGAATCATTTTTGTTGTAAAAAGAATAGACACATCACAACCTAGGTAATCCAGGGCAATATCTGATAAATTCCCACTTGAACCAAAGTTCAGCCATGCCTACTCATAGAAAAAAACTTAGAAGCTTGGAGGGATAGGATCCTCCTTACAGTGCACTCACTTCTTAGGAACACCAAGATTCAAATCCCAAGGGACCGTTGTCTCCACTAAGAGTCGTGAAAGTGTGGGATGTCTTAGTTAGTCTCTGACCTTCCGCGCCAACAGATAGAGGGTTTTTGGTCACTAGAACAAATTTTTTAGTCAGAGCATCCATTCAAGTGGTTATAATTGTGGAAAATTAGCCCTATTATGGATGCCTCCCATCCTACATAAGTTATGCTCTATAGGTTTTTATGCACCATAAGGGTACTGAGGGAGATCTTCTTCCTGGTATAACATAAGTTATGCTCTGTAGGTTTTAGCTTGTTACCGGTTGGGAAATTGACTCTCACCGGCTGTGTTAAAGCTCTCAGGAGGTAGCCACGCTAAAATATTTGTATGAATTTCTCTTATAGCCAAGGTCCATGAAGGTGAGAGGAGAGGATACGTTTATACGATTCTTTGGGATTACAAATCTAGAGAACACTTCAAACACATAAGAAAAGTGGTTATTTTTAAGCCCCAAATTTGAAGTGTTATTTAACTAAAAAATGTAGACATGATAGTTTTGGAAGACTCACAAAGTCTTCAACAAGCGTCCTGCATCAAACTCATTAGTAGTTTATGATGTTTTCTTTATTTATAACATCCCACAAACCACTGCTAGGCTGTAATCAAAGATAAGTATCAAGAAAAACAAAGCCATAGATTGGTCAGCATTAGAAAAATAAAAAAATCCAAAATCTGATTGCATATTTATAAAATACACAAAAAATCATGCACTTTCAAAAAAAATTGAACTAAAAAATGTTAGCGTATGAGCTCGTACGAGGCTTAAGAAGCTGCAAAACAGAGGATTAGACATGTACAGTGATGAAAACCTGAAATTTCTGATAAATATGTGACTCAAATCTAGAGACTAAGAATGACCCAGAAATCTTCAGAAAATTCTACCCAAAAACAAAAATTGCGCTCAATTTGGACCTACAATGAGCAGGTTATGGCCCTCTAAAGATAGACTGCAAAATAAAAAATGCCAATGGTGAGGGAAAAGAAATTCCAAACCCCTGCTGATGTCAGCAAAACATGAGGTTAAAATTGACAGTTTCATGGCCATCACAGAAGGCTATTTTTTTCATTTTTTTTTAGATTTTTCAAAAAACCTGCCTCGGGCTACGTGCAAAAGGTTGTATAGCCTATTTGGGTAAAATTGTTTTTGCCATAGATGTGACTTTCATTGGATAAAGGTGATTTTATAGTCATTTTCAACTGAAATGATGATTCATATGTGATGGTACAGTCATATTTGGCTCAAAAGGAGATGTGGGTAAGATTTAGCTCAAAAGGAGGTTCGAGCCCCACGGTGGGCGCCAGAAATGTATGCGTGAAAATGGGTACCTGCAAGCTGCACAACAAACTGTTAGAATTAATGGGAAGTGTGTACTTAGAGGGGATGGGTGAATCAATACCTCTAAAACTTTTGTATCTTTTAACCTTTATCCTTTAGGTAATCAATTGGTTATCCAACCATCTCTTCTATGCTATCTTGATGTAAGATTTATTGATTCATAAACTTAATCAAACATGTGAACATTCATAGAAACATTCAAGAATGTAATTGACACATAACACAAGATATGATAATGTAGAAAACTCATGTTAGGAAGTAAAAACTGCGGTGGGGATGGCACCCACAAATTCTTCACTATCTGCAGATTGGAAGGGGCCGGTTAAGGCTTACAATTTGATCACTTCTGATGATCTACCATGTTAAGAGTATCTATGGAGACCTATTAAATTCTACTCTATTAGGATCTTTAGAAGCACTATTTAGTGTGCACTCGGTAAAGAGATTTATAATTGGATGGTTAAATCCACCTTCCTTGAAAGGATTTTTACACTTTGCTTCACTTGTTATAATGTAAGAAAATTACAATTTGACCTGCTGTATGCAATCTCCTATTGCTGATTACAGATCCATTTAAGATTGCATGTATAAGTATATTACCTAATGTGCTTGAATAATACCTCTGTTGCTTGGTAGCCTCTATTCTTGGTTCTTGATAACCAAATTCACCTTTTTCTATTTTAGTTCTTGAAACTTTCAGTTTGATCTATAGATGTGCTTGTATGCTTCATTTATCCTCTCATCCATTCTCACATCATTAAAAATGAATTATTGCAACATCTATTTATAAGATAGATTGACCTAAAAAAATTTCATGTAAAACAGTATTAACTCTAAGATCACAGGTTTACAACTTGACCTTGATCTCCTAGTCTATGTGTTTTAAATCAGTTAGACTGATTAAAAAACTTACATTAATATTTCTTGTCCCTAAAGAAATGGTTTTAAAAATAAATCAAGACTCTATAAATATAACATGATTATTTTATCTATCGTGGAAGTCAGATCCACTTTTTGTGGGCTTCAACTGACTTTCAGTTTCTATCGGTCAGTTATGCTTTGTAGTTAGTTAGAATGTCTGTCGGTGTTCCTTGTTTGAACTATCTCTTGGGTACCTCTTTAACTGTTCTCTCATTTTTCACTATGACCTGCTCATTAGGTTCCACTTTTGGGTTCCTCTTTATCCTTTCCACTTTGCATTCTCGGTTTACACACAAAATTGTGTCGTTGGTTTTCTTTGTACTTAGCAATTTTTCTGTGATATCTTATATCTGTATTTTTTGGTTTGCTCTTTGTCCTGTCTTTTAGTGTATGTTTATTGAAAGTGTTCTTTGCATACTAATGGCAAAATAATGTCATCAATCTCCCCCTTTGACATTAGTATCAAAAATTGATATGTGCAAAATAGTAACAAAAATGTTTATTATGTACATCATATATATTCCCTAGTCATTTCATGACTCCCCCTATGTATATGCCGGTATATCATTATACTCCCCTTTTTTGTTCTTTTTCTGTAGTAGTGTATAGTTTCCTATCTGTACATATCATTATTTTTCCCATTTTTTGATATTAAGGGCAAAGGTGTATACCTTATATCTTATCAAAAATGTGAGAGTGTGAAGACTTCGTATCTTCCATCATCTTCTCCCATTGGTCCTTCAAGTTTTCTAGATCCATGTGCTCAAGTGTGATCCATGAGTGCATATCATAGATGTTGTCTACTATAGACATCACGGGGGTTGCTATTAGTTGTCTTGCTAAACTGATATGTTGTTGAAGTAGTGTTAGATTTGGTAGAAGTTGAGCTTGGAGCTCGGTGACCTCTTCCCTGAATTGTGTTTTTGCTTCCCACAGGTCTTGTCTTAACCTTTTTGTCTCAACAATCTTTTCATAATGCAATTTTAGTGTATTTTCCTCGGTGGTTAAGCCTTTAGCACTAGTAGCAAGATCATAATCTAACTTTTCTATTTTATCACTATGCTCCTTAGTTAATTTTTCAATTGTACTCATTTATTGGATCAAGGAAATAACTTTAGCAATTATTGGATCTAATTCACTTATGAATTCTGAAAGCTTTACCTTGTTTACTGCCACTTCTTGGCTGATCTTTTCAACAAGCTTGTGTTGATATTTCTACTCTGCTCTCTCCTCTATTTCCTTTTCTGCATCAATGTTCTACATTGTAGTGGCTTCGGTGAGAGTGGCTAGTTGATCAAGGATAGGTCTATTGTGATCAACATCAACATCGGGTACAATCTGGTGCAAGATGTCCCTAGTTGTTTCTAGTACCATGGATTCTCGGTGTTGCTTCCTTAGCTTCACTTGTAGTGCCTTCCTCTGACATATTTCATCATACTATTTAAGTTCTTCATAGTCAAGTGTAGTTGGATCACATTTGGGTATTTTAATTATTTCATCTAGAGTGACTTCCAAATTACTCTTTTTGGATTTCTTCTTCTTCTGAGTTTCACTTGAGTGTAGAACCATAGCCATCTTCTCAGCTTTGTCTATTGTGCTGGATGAAGTAACTTGTGGTGTTGCCTATTTTTGCTATTATGCTTCAGTGTTAGCTTGTCAGTTTTGAGTAGACGTCTCCACATCAACCTTTACATTATCTATAGCAACTTGTTCGATTACCCTAGGATTGTCATATTTTTTTTTTTATCCTTCATCGGTATCCTTATGTACTTCATCTTCCTTTATCTGTCCATCCTTCTCTGTAGTGCCTTCATATATTTTCTATAAATCTCCTTCTGCAACCTTGTTAGTTTTGGTTACAATATGAGTGTCTCTGATGACATTCTATTCATCGGTGTTGTCTTTCTTTCCTTCATCCCCTACATCCTCAGGAATGCTTGAATATTTGTCAAGTGATTTGTATTTTTCTTGAAGTATATTGATGGCTTGCATCAATATTGGCATGTTTCTTGATATGTTCACCTATGAAGTGTCAAATTTTGTGTCCTATTCGTCGGTTTTATCCTTGATAATAGTGACATCTTCATCTTTTTGTATTTCTTCTACTAGATTATCGGTTATGTCAAAGACTGTGTTATCCACAATGTTGTCCGTAGTGGTGTCTGACCATATCTCATCTGCAACATCCATATCCTTGTTGCCTTTGGTGTCTATTTCCTCCTTGTCCAATTCAACATCTGTGATGATGATTGGTTATGTGCTCTCAGTATCTTGATCATTCTTGATTTCCAGATTCTTTGTTAGAGCTCTCTATGGCTTAGGACTCGTATCCTTTTCAGCAATATCAAGTATTTTCCTCCACTCGGTTTCAATTTCTCAGTCTAACTCTAGTAGGAATCCTTTTAGCACTTGGTAGTCTCTCATCTTCAGTGAAAATCTTTTGGAATGAGCCTTCATCATTTCTTTGATTTCCTTCATTTTGGATTCAGGAGGCATGATTGATACTAGGGCTCTTTCCCTGATTTCTTTCTCAGAGTGTAAGGCAAAAGTCCATCTTGCCAATAGACTGCCTTGAAGTTCTTTGGGCATTTTGTTTGCCAGTTCTATATGGAGGTATTTTTATGTGCACATCATCTTGATAATTGCCTCCTCAATCTTATTTTGATCCAAGGGATCCAATTTTAACCATCTTCTAACTTTGGAGTTAGTAATTGATCCTAATTTGATCATGTGTGCACATACCTCATCAATGGTTTTGGGAATCTTTTTCTTTTCCTCATGAAAACCTTCATCTTGTTTTGTGTCCTCAATATCTTCTCTGGTTCATTTTATCTTTCTTCCTGTCAATTTTGTTTACAACCAATCCGGTTTTGATTCTTGATTTGGCCTCCTCATAAGTTCTGAACTTTGGTTGTGTCTTGTCTAATGGTTCATTTATCAATGCATCGATTACATTGGATGCTTGATCAATATTTAACTCATATTCTAGAGGTTGTAACCATGTTTTCCTTGGTACAATAGGTTTGATGTATGTGTGGTCAGTGTCAACCATGAAACATATATCATTCTTGAATTTCTCAATAAGTTTCTTAGGGACCCTTACTCTTTTTTGCATTTGGTCCTTGAATCCAGTAAAGTACTCATCCATGACTGTTTCAAAGTTGTCTCCTCGTGATGTTATGTAATCACTGATCTGCATGGTGATGTTCTTGTGGTATTCCATTTTACATCTACTAATGGAAATGAGTCTTGGAAGTAAAATAAAATGCACATGATAAGTGAGCCAAACTTACATGTATTTGTCTTTGCATTTCTTGTTGTTCTTAGATTTTCTTCTAGCTGGTTAAGTAGAAGTTCTGATAAATCCAAGTTCCTTTCTTTACAATTTTATATGTAGTATCCACTACTTCGGATGCAATGCTATTCATCCTACTAGATTGAAATAATTTGTAGCCTAGGACACATGCTCCAAATTTCATTTCAATATCGGTAATAGTGGATACCTTCAGTCCTCTGCCATTACATTTGGCTCCTGTATTATTTTCAATCTCAGTGTTGGGTGGGTGTTTTGATGCCTTTACCTTATTAGTTATAGGGTAACCTGTGACTGCATGAATAACATCTCAGGTTATCATTTTAGGCTCATCCATCCATAGCTTGTGATTGTGAATTCAACTCAGTACTAACTGAATCCACTTGGTTTTGAATACCTTCAGGACCAATAGGGAATTAGTGAGCCTTTTCACCTCTATGTGTTTGTGTTCATCTTTTATGGATCCATCCTCATTACATAGCTTATTGGAAGCTTGTTCCACCTCTATATCACCAATTTCTGCAATCTTGCAGTGGATGTATGCTTGCACATCTTCGGCAAGCAAAACCCTAGCTGGTATTCGCAAGAATGCTCCAGCATTGTCAGGTTGTGATGCAACCTCAGGGAAAATATTGTAGTGGGGTTCCTCACAGGTAGAGTTCTTGATAAGTTTAACCTTATCCTCCTTGATGTTTTTCAGTTTGGTGGTTCTGGAGGTCATGGGCATTGTTTCAGATATTTTAGGTCTTTCTAAAAATGCATAAAATAGAGTTCTTAGTTGTCGTAGGAACTTATAGTTTACTCCTATAGTGGTTTCTGATTTTTTGGAGTGCTCTAGGTTGAGTTGAAGTTGCTCTGTGATGTTATCGCTATCTGCTCAAATATTGCTCTCATCACACTGCTTTGTTTGCTGGTGAATAATGAAACCCTTCTGTCACCCTTTAATAGACATTTACCCTAAAAGTGAGTCATTAATTCTCAACCACTCCTCGGTGTGTGAAGACAAATTTGTCAGTTTGATCAATAACTTCTCTCTTCAATGATGATGCGATGCTTTGGGGTGGTCGTCTAACTTCTTGCTTTTACCAACGGGTTTCGGTGTTTTGCGAACACACCTTTTTCAATTTTTCTTGACTAATGACGAGTCTTAGTTTACACTACCAACTTTGCTTTTACATGTTAACCGACGATTCTCAATAAGTGTAGGCAGTTTCATCTTTGAGTGTACACCGATGAATTTTGGTATGTATTGTCTGATGGAATAGTTATCATAAATTTTAACAAGTAATATCATTATTCATCTTTACTTACGCTAATTTGGCATTTCATCAACATATTATGGAACTGATGTAAAATTCTACTTAGTGTAATGTAGTTCCATACTTGTTTTTCTTAGGTGGGGGTGGTGATGTCACCAGATCCATTAGATGGGGTGTCACCATTTGCATTGCTTGGTCCAGCTTCATCATTCTTTGAAGCTTTTCTCCACATTTTGTCTCTCATTCTCTGGATGTCTTCAATGGTATTTCCATTGGGAAATGTGCTAGTCTCTGTCATTCGGTCTCTGCAGTCTTTCTTGAGATGACCAACTTTATGATAGTGTAAGCATGCCATTCCAGGGTTAGTCCAGCCTCTAGACTTTCTTTTCCACTGTCTCATACAGTTTGCAGCAATGTGACCAAATATTTCACATGCTATACAATTTTTCCATGTGTTTCAATCCCATACCTACTAGTTACTGACTCTTTTCGGTTGATAGGAAGTTTCTTGACCTTTAGGCTTTCATGCTTTCCTTTTCTTCTTTCGGCATTCAAGAGTCGTGTGCCCATTCATTTTGCAAGTAGGACAGTATTTTTCCATGTAGGTTTCCTTCTTTGTTTGTTTCATCTTAGACTTACATTCATATTCTTTGTGTCCTTTCTTGTTACATTTATAACAAAATCCTATGAATGAAGATGTGGATTTAGGAATACCTTTCATTTTTCCTCTGCATACATTTGATGTGTGGCCTTGTTTTCCACAATGATTGCATGTCAACTTTCTTGGTCTTGGATTTGCATAGAAATTATTTAGATCAGCTTGATTTGGTGTTTCTCCATTCTCGGTAAAGCTTATACTGGTGTTCTTGTTGATTCTTCATTTTCCATCAAGAAAATGATCCATTCTCTTATTGCTTTCTTCAGCTTTCTTGACAATTTCATTATGTTACTGTTGAATTCTAAGTTCTTCTTTCAGCTTTGCATTTTCTTCCCTTAGCTTACCAATAGCTTCTATTTTTCAATGAGTTCAACATTCATTCTGTTTGCCTCTTGGCTCATAAGAATAATCTGATTTGTAATCTCATGATGATGTTCTGTTAATATTTGTATTTTAGATTCTTTCTCTTGTAGCTTTTCAGTAATCTTCCTTATATCATCAATAGCTAGTGTTATTTCTTGCTCAGCTTGTCTAGCACTGTTCATGACATCAATCATTCTTACAATCTATGTCTCTTGACCAATTTACAGAGATTTCACTTTTCTAGCCAGATGTTGATTGATTTTATTTAGGATTGTGATGCTTTCTTCTGATGTGTCTGATGCTTTTCTTGTATTTTATCCTGAAGATTCAAAGAAATCTTGTATCTCTTCCTCATGATAATCTGTTTCATTACAGTGACATGTCACAATCTTTCTTTCATCTAACAATTGTCTCATCTCGATTCTAGCTTCTTTATACTGCTCATAGAATATATGAATTTTTGGCTTCTGATTCTCTATACTCTTGTCAAGTTTGTACTTCTCCATTGTATGATATTTTCTCTTAAGCCTTTAATCTTTTCAAATAAGAGACTTAGCTTTGATACCAATTGTTGGAATTAATGGGAAGTGTGTACGTAGAGGGGAGGGGTGAATCGGTACCTCTAAAACTTTTTTATCTTTTAACCTTTATCCTTTAGGTAATCAATTGTTTATCCAACAATTTGTTCTATGCTATCTTGATGTAAGATTTATTGATTCATAAACTTAATAAAACATGTGAACATTCATAGAAACATTCGTGAAAGTAATTGAGACATAACACAAGATATGATAACGCTGAAAACTTTTGTTAGGAAGTAAAAACTACTGTGGGGATGGCACCCACAAATTCTTCACTATCTTCAGATTGGAAGGGGTTGGTTAAGGCTTACAATTTGATCACTTCTGATGATCTACCCTTTTAAGAGTATCTATGGAGACATATTAAAGTCTACTCTATTAAGAGATTTAGCAACATTGTTTAGTATGCACTCAGTTAAGAAATTTATAATTGGATGGTTAAATCCACCTTCCTTGAAAGGATTTTTACACTTTGCTTCACTTGTTAGAATGTAAGAAAATTACAATTTGAGCCGATGTATGCAATCTCCTATTGTTGATTATAGATCCATTTAAGATTACATGTATAATTATATCACCTAATGTGAGTGACTAATACCTCTATTGCTCAGTAGCCTATGTTCTTGGTTCTTGATAACCAAATTCACCTTTTGTTGTTCTAGTTCTTGAAACTTTTAGTCTGATCCATAGATGTGCTCATATGCTTCATTTATTCTCTCATCCATTCTCACATAATTAATAATGAATGATTGCAACATCTATTTATAAGATAGATTGAACTAATCCAGTTTCACATAAAACAATATTAACTCTAAGATAACAGGTTTACAACTTGACCTTGATCTCCTAGTCTATGTGTTTTAAATCAATTAGACTGATTAAAACACTTACATTAATGTTTCTTGTACCTAAATAAATGGTTTTAAAAACAAATCAAGACTCTATAAATAGAACCTGACTGTTTTATCTAATGTGGAAGTCAGATCCACTTTTTGCGGGCTTCAACTGACTTTCAGTTTCTGTCAGTCGGTTATGCTCTATAGTCAGTTAGACTGTCTATCGGTGTTCCTTGCTTGAACTGTCTCTCACGTTCTTCTTTGACTGTTCTCTCAGTTTGTATTATGACCTTCTCATCGGGTTCCACTTTCAAGTTCCTCTTTATCCTTTCCACTTTGCATTTTAGGTTTACACACAAAATTGTGTCGTCGATTTTCTTTGTACTAAGCATATTTTTGGTGATCTCTTATATCTGTATTTTTAGTTTGCTCTTTGTCCTGTCTTTCAATGTATGTTTACCGAAAGTGTTCTTTGCATACTAATGGAAAAATAATGTCATCATAAACACACACACTTCAATAGATCATTGCATGGTTAGCGGGTTAGAAAACATGAAATCAAAATGCAGTAAACAACACTAACCTAAACCGATCTATTGCCTTCTAGCAGGAAGGAGTATGAGTTTTCTCTCAGGTCATCACAAACTCAGTGACTACACCAATATACTAAACGAAGGATTTTAAATCTATATGATTGATCTAAAATGATATGTAAAATGAAGTTTTTTGTTCATTGAAGCTAATTAGATTTGTTTTAGAAGCACCAAATTGAAATGTGAAAGATTCATTTTAAAGCACCAAATTCAAATATGATCTAAAATTAAGGTTTGCATGATTAAAAAAACTAAACAAAGCCAATTGAAATGAGAGTAAAATGCACGATAATAACAATAATGCAAAAGTTAGGATCCTTTGTGAAGGAAATGAGCTTCTCTTTTATAGAAAATCTCTATCGAATCGACGGTTGAGATCAAAGGAAAAGAGTGGCTCAAATTCGATTGAAGAAGCACAATCCATGTGCAAAGAATGTGATTGGTCGAAAGAGTCAATTCACTAAACTAACTGATTAGTTATTTTGGAAACTTCCAAATCAGTTTTCAGTTAACTAAAATGTTTCCAAAATGATAAATAGTGGAGAATCAGTTAACTGAGTGGAACTAGATTATTTCCATTTTGATAATTAGTTGACTGGATTTGATGATGTCATATGCATTTTTAATAATTTAAATGATTTTGAATGCATATTTGTTTTTATTAATTAATTTAATTCCTTTTTGATTTAATTGACAATTTTGTAACTTTATTTAATTAATATATCAAAAATATCAATTAAATAATTAACATAAGGTTTATTTGCCAATGTATTATGATTTTAGGAATTAATTAATTAATCAAGTATGATAATTGATTAGGACCTAGGGTTTAGGTTAGATTAGTTTGAATTTGATCAGTAATCAAACTCATGATAACAAGTACTATTAATTAATCAAGTACGATGATTGATTAGTTCTAGGGTCTAGCTAACCATTTTTTATGATTACGGAACCTGGCAGTGTAAACCAACAGAGTAACTCGATAGAGGAACTCGACAAGAAGATACTAGAGGAACCCGACAGGCAGACTACAAAGAAACCTAAGCACCAGTCTATCGAGAGACAATTATAATCCTGATAAATGTGGATCTAACTTCCACGTCAGATAAAATACTTGTGTTTTATATTTAGCTTATTGATTTTCTTTAAATCCATTTCTTGAGGGACAAACAATGTAATTGTAATTGTTTTAATCAGTCTAACTGATTAGAGACATGCAAACTAGGAGATCAAGGTCAAGTTGTAAACCTTTGATCATAGAGTTAACATTTTTATGAGTGAAACTCATTTAGGTAAAATGAATTGTTTAAATAGATGTGTAATCAATCATAACATGTGGATGGGATGATGATTGTAGCTGAGGAGCACATCTATAGATTAGACTGAGAGTTTTATGCAGAAGAACAACAAAAGATGAAAATGGTTATCAAGAACCAGATTCAAGGCTACCTGTATGAGTTGATTTTGGCCTTCTCAATCAACCACACACTTCAACATAGTCTTTCTTCACCAAGAACAAACAAGACTGAATATGAGTTATTCATCCTACCTGTCTGTGTGATTCGACCTGTTGCCTTCTATCTAGATGGAGTTTTAAAATTTGCTCTCAGGACGAGGGCCTCACAACTATGGACCATCTAAGAACGAAGGATTTTATCATCATGAATGTAATGCAATGCAAGATTATACTAGAAATTGAAATATGCAAGATAATCTAAGTATGATCACTAAATGCCATTATTCTAGAAATTGAAAGCTATACTATTTGCAATGTGAAGTTAATCTATATGATTTTAGCAAAATGAGACAATAATTCAGTATTCTAACAATGCAATTTTCTCTAATAATTTCAGGGGGTTTGAATGAAGAAAGAGGGTTCTTTTATAAATCCTGAGAAGATCATAATAGAAATTTTCCTGTTTTGAAATAAAACAACTAGAAAAGCCAGTTAAAATAGAAAGCTTTAGTGAAAAGAATTCAATAAATTGTTTTCTTCCTGTTTTAACTGTTTTATCTATTTAATTTAATATTGTTTTATTTCTCTTTAAAGCACAATTAATTCAAAGTTTCTATTTCTGAAGAAATAAGATTTTTGATAGAATATTCAATTAATTAAATAAATATGACCTCATAATTGATTTTTCTCAATTATCTGAATATTAAATTCAAATATTTGAAAAGAGGATATTTATTTAATAATTAAATA
>MU226229.1:1736094-1757723 GCA_018584345.1 Thuja plicata
GAAATAAAACAACTAGAAAAGCCAGTTAAAATAGAAAGCTTTATTGAAAAGAATTCAATAAATTGTTTTCTTCCTGTTTTAACTGTTTTATCTATTTAATTTAATATTGTTTTATTTGAATTCAATTTTTTTATTTCTCTTTAAAGCACTATTAATTCAAAGTTTCTATTTCTGAATAGAAATAAGATTTTTGATAGAATATTCAATTAATTAAATAAATATGACCTCATAATTGATTTTTCTCAATTATCTGAATATTAAATTCAAATATTTGAAAAGAGGATATTTATTTAATAATTAAATATTATTTAATNNCTTTTTTATGTGTCTCAGCTAAAGAGGGTGAATTTAATTTAATTAAAGTGCTAGGACTTTATTAATTAAATTAATTTGATCATAAGGTTTGTTTAGCCAAATAGATATTTAGGAATTAAATATGATGTATGATTAATACAGATTTGGGGTTTTCTACATTTGACACTCAGGTCGAGTAGAGTCAGTGAAAACTCAGAATTGCCTAGTACAATAGGAATTTGATGATTTAGAAAAATGACAAATGCAACAAAATTGGTTAAGGTTGCAAGATGCCAATTTTGGGGTGTTACACTACCAAGAAGAATAGAGGTATTGATTAGTCACTATAGGTTATAATTATACATGTGAACTTTACTGGATCTGTAATAAGCAATTCTAGATAGCATATACTCAGGTCAATGAATATTTTTTAATACATTCTAACAAGTGTAGAAAATAGAAGAAATCCTTTGGGAAGGTGGATTTAACAATCCTTTTGTAAACCTCTTAACCGAGTGCACACTAAATAGTGTTTCTAAAGATCTTAATAGAGTAGACCTTAACCAGTCTCTACATGTTACTCCTAACAGGGTAAGATCATCAGAAGTGATCAAACTTGCAAGCCTTAACTGGCCCCTTCCATTCTACAGATTGTGAAGTTTTATGGGTTTCATCCCCACCGTAGTTTTTACCTTCTAAGAGGGGTTTTTCGTGTTACCAAATCTTGTATCATGTGTCAATACATTTCATGAATGTTTCTATGAAAGTTTACATGAAAATTATGTTTATGAATTAATATTGCATGCATAAAGATAGAATAGCACATATGATTGGTAATACAATCAATTGATTACTAAAAGGATTAAGGTTAAGTGATACAAGTTTTAACAATACTGATTCACCCCTCCCCTCTTAGTACACGCCATTCTATTATTTCCAACAATAAGTGACAATAATAGATTACTGGGTCTATTTATAGGTTTCTCTAGGTTTTAGGGTTTCCAATGGTCATAAAATAACAATAAATTCTTTGTTGATCCCTTTTACTGATTACCTTTACTTACTTCTTACTAAATAATGTAAAATATGAATATATCAGTATGTATTTGAATGCATATAAATATGCTAATGTGGATCTTTTCACATATACTAGGAACTGATTTAATATTTAAAGATTTTCTTTGCAGTTCCTATCCATACCTTATAATTGATTAGGTAGAGTCAACTGCACCGAACTCAGAGGATGTGGTGCCTTCAACTATCCTGAATGATGTTCCATCTTCCATGGTATTTCTCTTCCATGTCCTATTCATCTTCTCTCTCATTTCATCAATATTTACTTTTGGTTTCTCAGATGTCTCTTCCTAAGTTGGAGATTTCTCTTAGTATCTATAGTCTTTGGCAAGGTGACCTATCTTGTGACAATGGAAACATGTCATTCTTGGGTTTCTCCAAATTATCTTATTGTTTATTCCATGTAGTAACATACAATTTTCTGCTATGTGTCCATACCTTCCAAAGACTAAACATGATATCCTTGTATTGTAGTCTCATGGTATAGATGTAATCTGTTGACTACTCTGCATTTTCTTTTGGTTTGGTACCCATTTTTCATTTCTCCTTGGTGATTTGCATTCTTTAGACTTGTGACCATACTTATTTCAGGTATTGTAGTATCCATCAAACTTTGGCTTCCTTATGCTGTTTACAGTTCTTGATTTGCATTCAAATGCTCGGTACCCATACTTATTGCAGTTATAGCAATACCCATAAAACTTAGGTGATCTCAGTGACTTACCTCTTTTTCTTCTGCAAAAATTTGTGGTATGTCCATATTTCCCACAGTGGTAACAACTAGGCTTGTTTGTCTTCGGTGGGGTAGAAGTGTCTTAATTTTCAGCTTGCTTAGATGATTCTCCTTTCTCAGTAGTACTCGAACCATTGAATCCAAGTCTAGTTATGTCTCTAGGTTGTTTCTAACCTTTGATCTGAGCATCCAATGATCTTAGTGCTTCACCACTTCTCTTTGGTAACTCATTGGCTTCTTTTTCAGATTTTAGTTCAGTAGCCAATCTTTCAACTTCATACTTTAGTGCTTTATTCTCAGATTCTTTCTCAGCTATTTTAGTTTTAGACTTTCTTTTATCTTCTTTAGCTAATTTCAATGCATTTTCAACTACTCCCTTAGAGTAAAGTATCTCAGTGATTCTTACTTTTGGTGCCTCTTGATCTTTCTTTAATGACTTCAGTTGCTCAGTCAGTGTCTTGTTCTTTTCCAAGAGTTTTCCAATGGATGATTCAACTTCATTACTAAAACTACCTTAAGATGTTGTCTCAAGATTATGAACATGTTCTTGTGTGGATTTAAGTTCACTTCACAATTGCTTCCTCACTCTCAAGAACTTTTCTAACTTTCTTTTCAGATCTTCGATCACCTCTTGTGCATTTTCTAGTTCAAACCCAAGACTATCAATCTTAGATTTCTTGTAACTTTCCATAGCCATGATATTTCCTCTTAGGTGGTTAAACCCATGATATTTCCTCTTAGGTGGTTAAACCCTTTTCTTAAGAGACTAGCTCTGATACCACTTGTTAGTATAGTTGGAAAAACTTAGGAAAGTTATGTACTAAGAGGGGAGAGGTGAATCAATACTCTTATAAGTTTTAACCATTCATTGCGATCTATAACCGAGTTGAATACAGTGCATAATATGAGCATAACGTAAATATTGCAAACCATAAATATGCAACACATAACATAGATTTTGGTCACACAAAAATCCTTTATTAGAGGAAAAAATTGTGGTAGGGATGACACCCACAATCCTTCACTACTACAGTAAAAAGGTTGCTTGATTAGAGCTACACATTTTTCTACTTCTGATAGCTTACTCTGTTAGGAGTAATATACTCAATTAAGAGTTCAAAAGACTTATTTAGTCTACCTTGTTAGAGGATTTTACAATCTCTAATTTAAGATATGTACCTAGTTAAAATATTTACAAAATATAAGACTTGTTAGGGCCTACCCACAAGTGGGATTTGTACTTCATTGATTACACCAAAATTCACTACAAAATGTCTGATAAAGGTGCATAAATCAAATGTTGTTCAGACTTAGTGTGTTCTAAATCTATGTTACCTTATTCTGCACTCAATAGCTTAGTATTATAAGATCTAATTCATTCTGCATACCTCTCCTTTGTTTCACCTTTCAACATCTTTTTCAACTCTGTCAACAATCTTAACAATAATGTCAACCCTCCGCAATGTCAACTTTTCTCAACATTCAAAAATGATATCTTATAAAATATTCAGACGGTTAACTAGATCTAGGGCATCAAGAATCAACGGTGGAGATTTAGTGGTTAAACTTAGGTTACATCTCCAATGTTGTATGAATTCTAAAACTTCATTGGTGGATCATTGTTGTGATCCTTTCCAATCATGTGTTTGGAGTCCCAATGACTGAACTAACTTTTACCTCAAATTCTATGCAAAACTTCATGCTCAGTGTCCAAATCCAATGTATCTAATTTCAAATGAAATGTTAGCTCTGGAATGCTCAGTAAACATGCTTGTGCTTACTCGATAACTTTGTACTCTCTTCTCTCATCAACCAAGCTCATTTAGGCTCAAGGCTTAAGGGTTATAATGGAATATTTTACACTAGATGACAAATTTTCCAGTCTACAATTTTGATTTCATTCTTGTAAACCATTTCTACTAAAAAAGTAGGGTCTCCTTCCCCAACATTTTGCTGAGTTCCCTTAACCAGAGAATTATGGATAATAGAGTCAAAGCCATCTCTCCTGTTCTTCACAATGGTTTGATTCTTCTTATAGCAGAGTATGCAAGAGACTAGGTCCCAAATTTTGTGCCAAAGAAAGTGGGCACATAGAAGAGAAAGACTGTGGATACTAACACTGGTAAGAAGGTGAGTCCTCCCAGTAAGAAAACCAGAAAAATGATGCCAAAGAAAAAAGAGGTTACCGTGTTGATATTTGATGAAGTGGAGGGAATGAATTTAGAAGATGATGAATACTCCTCTGACAATGAAACCTTGGATAAAGGTGAGAATAATGACAAGGAAAATCCCGATAAGGATATACCCCTTATTAATGAGAATGATGATGTGTTGATTGTGGATAAAGAGGTTGCAGGAGATACTGTGAATGACTCCCAACCGAAGATCTCTAAAGAAATCACTAATCTGATTAATGCTCTTATTCAAGTCTATATGGAGGAGAATAACACCTAGACAGAGTATGGTAAGGATAATGAAAATAAAGGTGATAATGAGGACCTGGATACAGATATGGACAAAGGAAATGATGTTCTTAATGGGGAAACTAATGCTATGGATATAGAGATATATGTTGAGGAGGATAATGGTACTACCAATGTGAACTCTCCTCATTCTAGTGTCAACCAAGAGGCTGATGACCACCCTAATCCCCCTGATAATCCTTCAATGGAAGCCGAAACTAAGAAGGGTAAGGGTAAGCAGGACCAGAATAATGCTGATGATAAAAATATCATGGAGCAGGACTTCAGTACTAAAAGGGTCACTAATATGTGTGTCCTGAGTGTTGCCAAAAGTAAAGAAATTTTTTCTTTCAATCTTGATAACTGGGATTTCCATGAAACCCAGGACCTGCAGGTCAAGTATAGAACCCTTGATGCTAGGCATGAGGCGCTGGAAGAAACTATTGACAAAATGAGAAATGGTGCCACTATGTACAATAGTGGTAAGGATGTTTTTACTATGGTAACTGAGAGCTCTAGATTGCTGGAGGATAAAATTACTAGTATTATTGAGGAAAATATCTCCCCCATCTAGGAGAAAGCAAGAAATAATGATCAAATTTTTAGGAAGCTCTTATCCCTTAACGTTGCTGGCATGAAAGCTAGGTTTCTAACCTTAATGATCTGTATGCGCTGCTAGAAGGGAACAACAATAATGCTATAAATATTGATGATGAAGGTTCTAAATAGGAAGAGCAGATTGCTAGCCTAGGTACTAGAACTAGATCCAGTACCAAGAATAAAATGGCTACCCAGCCAAAATAATTTACTTGCCTGAAGGATTCGATTTAGAAGATTCAAGACCTGCTGGTGGACTCTGAGGAGTACCGCAACCTGCTGGGTTGATTTGTGTTTCTTGGATGTTTTCATCTATTCTTTGGACTGGTGGTCTTTGTGCAATTTTTTTTCTTTTTTGTGGATGGGGATATATATGTAATATCTTGGGTTGTTCCCCTTTTGTTTCTGTCGTCTTCTTGAGGCAGTCGATGTTTTCTTGTTGCTAGTAATGTTTTATCTTTCTTTTCTCTTGTAAAGGGTTTCAAGGCCCCTTCAAAACCTATAGGTACCTCAATCAAAAACTTTGTACTCTCTTCTCAGTGTGTGTGTGAGTACTCGGTAACTATCTTTGCATGACTCGATATATGTAGCTCACTTGGTGCTTGATACCTACTCGGTACCTGATAACTGCTTGGTGCTTGGTGGCTATCTCAGTTGCCTTTACCGACTATGTATTCTTCATTGTATGACTTCTTTCCTTTGGTTTCTTTCCCTGATATATTAATTTTCAGAAAACTAATGAAAACAAACTCTCTTCAGGAGTAACACTAGCTTATTTTTAAAGGACAAATATGAAGCTTTTCACATGTTTAAGATATATAAAGCCAAGGTGGAGATGGAGACCGATAAGACTCTGAAATTTCTTAGATCTGATAAAGGAGGTGAGTTTAATTCACATGAGTTTACTACTTATTGTGAATAATAGGGAATTCAAAGACACATGTCTCTACCTAGAAAACCTCAGCAAAATGATATTCTTGAAAGAAGAAACATATCTATCATTAATTGTGCTAGGACATTAATGATTTAGAAAGGTGTTTCTCAAACATATTGGAGAGAAGTGTTGAGCATTTCACTTTACACTTTGAACAAATTTCAGCTAAAGAAAGGTACAAATAAAACTCCCCATGAGCTATGGTATGGTAGAACACCATGTGATAATTATTTAAAAATATTTAAGAGTAGATGTTACATTAAAAGAGATGAAAATTCTAGAAAACATTTTATCCAAGAAGTGATGAGGGGACATTCTTAGGATATTATTCTAAGAGAAAAGTCTACAAGTGCCTGAACAAAAGAAAAAACAAGATAGTAGAAATTTCTAGTGTCGGAATAGATGAATTTTCTGAGAAATATGATGAATCTAGCAAGAAGGAACTTGAAGACTATCATGGTTTTTTTATGTGCAATCGGTGGATCAGGACACTACAGAAGAATAGATGGAAAGATAGGTCAATGAGAAGGAAGAAATATAAATAGTTGAATAAAATACTAGAACCAAACTGGTATTGCCTAAGTATGTAAACTTGAATAACTCACCTGATCAAATTATTGGTGACAAAAATGCAAGTGTGTTAACTAGAAGAAAGGAAAAAGAATGTACATGCATGTTATATGAATTTGAGCCCAAAACTATGAAAGAAGTATTGAAAGATGAAGATTGGGTGAAAGCTAGGGAAGAAAAATTGGAATTGATTGAGAGGAAAAAATGTAGACATTAGTGCCTAGATTGGTGGACAAGTATGTGATTGGTACAAAGTGGATTTTTAGAAACAAGATGGATGAGACTGGTGAAGTGGTAAGGAACAAGGAAATATTTGTGTGCAAAGGATATACACAAGAGGAAGGCCTGGACTATGGTAAAAAAATTTATCCTATGGTCAAACTTGAAGGTGTGAGAATAGTGCTTTCTTATGTTTCTTACAAAGGATTCAAGGTATATCAAATGTATGTTACGATAACTTTTCTTAATGGTATTTTGGAAGAAGAGGTATACATTGAACAACTTGAAGAATTTGCTAATTCTAAAGGTAAGAACATGGTATTTAGATTAAAGAAATCTTTGCATGGATTGAAACAAGAACCTAGAACATGGTATGAGAGGTTGCACTCATATCTGATTCAAATTGGTTTTGTCAGAACAAGTGACAAAAAAAATGTGTATTTGAAAACTGATAAAAATGACAAATTGCTAATTGCAGAGATACTTGTAGATGATATCATTTTTGGTGGCAATGAAGAGATAAGAAGATCATTTGTAGATGAGATGAGTAAATAATTTGAGATGTCTATGATTTGTGAGATCAAATTCTTCATTGGATTGCAAGCTCAACAGATGAAAGATGGTATCTACATAAGTCTGTCCAAATATGTAAGAGAAATACTAAATACTTTTGGACTAGAGGACTCAAAACCGGTTGCAAACTATCAAAGGAAGATTATTCTAAAGAAGTGGATGAGACACTTTATCGGTCCATGATTGGTAAGCTACAATATGGTTTACATAGTAGGCCAGATATGGCACAGGATGTTGGATTAGTAGCTAGATTTTCTTCTAATGCTAAGGAATCTAATATGCTTGTAGTGAAGAGAATCTACAAATATCTTAAGTGGATTGAAGATTATGGTCTTTGGTATGGACATAAAGGTGATTCTTCTTTGAATGTGTATATTAATGCTGATTAGGAAGGTAATGTTGATGATCGAAAGAGCACAAGTGGAGGTGCATTCTTTCTCGGAGATAGGCTTATATCTTAGACAAGAAAGAAGCATAATTGTATTTCTCAATCAACAACTAAAGCTGAGTATGTTGTTGTTTTAATTAATTATACTTAGATAGTATGGATTAAGTAGATTCTAGAAGGAATATAGGAGAAGGTAACTGAATTAGTGGCTATCTAACATTTCAAACAACCCAGTGATGCACTATAAAACTAAGTATATAGCTATCAAATATCATGTTCTTAGAGAACGGGTACAAGAAAAGGAAGTAAGGTTGGAGTATGTGCCAACTAAGGAGTAGGTTGTTACTTGAAAAAATCCTCTACATGCCAATGAATGATTTTTGATAAGATTGTCATTGTTGGCAATCAACATCAAGTGAATAGTACTATCAGAAAAGTAACGGCTATCAGAACAAGGTTATGATTATCAGAAAAGCTATCAAAAAATTTTATCGGCTAGAAGGAAATGATAAGCATGTTATTAGGGATGAAATGGTATTATCAAATGTTCTATGCAATAATTGAGAAAACCTAATAAGGACATGGAAATTGTAGAGGACATTAGGTCAAACATTACTTTAAAAGGAGATCAAAGGAAGAGATGATGATGGACAGACAATGAGTGGATGAATGTATGAACAAAATAAAAGAGGTAGAGAAGAATAGTAGAGAAGAGGAAGAAACAGAGAAGAAAAAGATCTTACAAGCTTTAGGAGAAATCAGTCACAGGTCAAATTTCTTTTTGATTTATTCCTAATAGTTTAGCAACAATATTTTTAAATCCTTTAAATGGGTAGTCTTTAACCGAACTTAGAGGTTGTATTTCAAAACTTATTGTAAATCCTTTAACAGGGTGAAGACTGTATAAGTAGGATAAAATCTATTAGCAAAGAAGTCTTTTACAGGACTTTCAATACTCCTAATAGGGTATTAGTTACTCCTAACAGGCTAAAGTCATTCAGAAGATGACACATTTGTAAGCTCCAAACCGGGCACCTTAATATTATAGTGATAAGTTGTGGGTTCCATCCCCATCGCAATTTTTCCCTCTTACCAAGGGTTTTCTACATTACCAAATTATTGTGTCAAGTGTTTGAATGTTTATGAGTTATTTATTTGTTGGATTCCAAGCTATCAGTGTTCAGTTATTTACTACAACAATTATCAGTAAAAGAAAATATAGATATCGGTACAAGTAAACCTAATAGCATAAGTTTGAGATTAACATGATTAGTGTGAATTGTTTGAGGTGATAATTCACCCCCCTCTCATTCCCCTACCTAAATCTTTCCAACAATTGGTATCATATCTCTTTGGTTCTCTAGGGAAAAGTTTAACAACTTTGGAGTAGATATGGGGTAATGGAAAGTTATAGGTGTCGAAAGAGTTAGAGTAAGCCCTAGAAGATGCTAGTGAACAGATCCATGACCTAAAAGACAAGATAAGGGAATCATTTTCAAAGAGGAAGGAACTAACTAAAAAATTGAATATCAGCCTTGATGACCTTGAAATTTTATCAGAAGGAAGTATCAATTCTAAAGAAGATGATACTGCTATTGTTGATCTATTAAGAAAGAATGGTGAATTAATTGATCAAATCAATCTAACAAAGAAGGAATATGTAGAACAAGCCTTAAGGATGATAGGAATACTGGAAATAATGATAAATGTTGAATGTGCTAACAAAATTATTGAAACTTAAAAGAGAGATGATGAAGAAACAATCGCAGGAAAATACTTGATACTGGATAGATAACATAGAGAGGTTCAGACATAGAGGGAACTAATAGAAAGTACTGGTGATCAAAATTTAGAAATACAAGCATAAATTTAGAAGTTGAAACAAGAGAATTAAGATAGGAAGCAAAACTTGAAAGATAAAAAAAGAAATCAATGCAAGACTCACACAAAGCATGTAGAAGATTGATGAATAAGCGAAATATCAAAGAAAACCAAATGAAACTATTGGAATAGGATATATTAGTAACACTACTATGTAAATCTGAGAATCATCAAGATCTGGAGAAATGAATGGAGTACAAAGTAAGAAGCCATATAAGCCTACTTGATACAATTGTGGAAAATATGGTCACACATAAAATGTTTGTCGAAGAAAACAAGTAAGTTCTACTGGAAACACACCTTTCAATGGTTATTTTTATAACTGCAACATGTTTGGTCATAAAGAATATGAATGTAGATCTGCAACAATGACTAGAACATCTGAGAAAAATTTATATAGATATTTTTATAAATGTAATCACTATGGAAATAAATTTGAAGATTGCAAAGCCATAATACCGACGATGAAGAAAATGGTACACTATCATAGAAAAGAAGAAAACAAATCAGTTACATGTTTTAAATGTGGAAATTTACGACATATAACTTCAGAATGCAGAAGAGGAAACAATCAAGTAAGAACTGAACCTTGGAGACCATTTGCACTACCATGCTATATTTGTTCAAAGTTTAGACATGCCACCTACAATTGTCGATATCGGTTTGCTACTGATGATGACAAAATTACCAGAGGAAAGAAGATTGTTAATCAAGAAAAAGTAAGTGAGGAAATGAAGAAGATATGGGTAAAGAAGTAATCTTATGCAACATCAATAGAAGCCCATGTTTCGGATGGTGTAGGGAATTCAACTATCAACTATGGAAGTAAGTTTCTTAGGGATATGAAATTTCATTAGAATAATCAACAAAATCCCTTAAGTCAATATTTTGAGAAAAAAAATTCAATTAGCAGAAAGGATGCAATGAGTAAATATAAAAGTTGTAATACATGTATGAGATTACTATCGGTGAATTCATGTTACTATCGGTATAAAGGAACATTGTCGGCCTACAATAAATGGTTTAGTAAAAGTATACATTGGATATCATGACTCTATATATAATGACATCTATCTTATGTAAGTCATTTTCTAAGAAGTATATGCAAAAACAAGCTTGACCAAGAATTGCCAACATATCTTACAGAAAGAAATTTCTTAACGAGTTATTGAAAACTAAACCCTAGAAAATCAAAAACTTATGAGAACTGTATAGAAGATACTATGGATGAGAAGATTGTGTTAATTGATGGATCACAAGAGAAGGAACCTGAATATCAACTAAATTCATTAAAAGAAATGGAAATAAATGAAGTTGGAGCATTATCTAGAATTCCAAGCAGATTTATCTTGACAAAAGATGTAAGAGCCTATATTCATTGCAAGCAGTCTGAGATTGGAGATGAAGATATTAGTACATTCTATAAAGAACTATATAAAGACAATGAAATGCTGAATGAAGAGTTTGGACATCTAGAGACAAAATGATTGATGCTTATCATGCACATGCCAAACAATTTTGAAAATGAATGGATCATATGTGTATTGAGTAGAATGGATACTAGATATGGATGGAAGGAGATAGAAAAATTAAGATTACAAAGGAAAATCATCTTTGTAGTCACTGGATTATCAGATAATGGAGAAAAATGTGTAAAGAAACTGGACTTGGGAACACAAATTGAAGGTATAGTAAGATATAAGAAAGATCAGAAAACTTTTGATGTAAGAAATATTATGGATAAAGAAATTAAATTTGCATTAATGGTTATTAGGTATAAGCTTTATCAATTGGATCAATTGAACAACATTTCGGGAGGAGCACTACAAGTTTCCTATGGATCACTACTGAAGGAAAGAGATATAATGTAGCAGAAATGATGAGATGTCAACTAATGACGAGTCTAAGGAAAATCAAGAAACAAGGATTGAAGTTTGGAGCGTTATTGGTATGTATATTTTTCTATGTACAAGAGTATTTTCTGGGCATTGGTAAAGTAAATTGGATAATAGGTGAACTAGTTATCAAACAAATCAATAGGTATATTGAAAAATTGGGAAGGAATTTCAATACAGTAATGTTGTGTTATTTCTAAAAATATCAAACAAAAATGTATGAAAGATATGGTATACCACCTCACATTGTTAAGGAATATGAGAAGGATATATGTTTTTTAGCTAGAACAGATTCATGTATAATTAAAGCAGTGGAACCAAGAACCTCATGGCTACAACCTACTAGATATGAAGTAAAGGAGAATGGTTTAATGACAAGTATAAAACAACTGTTAGAACAACCTAAGGATAAGGAAGCTAATCGGTTTGTAACATATGAAGAAGTATATAGAAAGATAATATCAGAGGAAAAGAAATCAATGGAAGATGTTAGCAGTACAATAAGGAAACATAAGTCAACTACAACACTTGCAATATATGTCAAGATCAAGAAAGCTAAACAGAGAAAATCTACCGATAAGGGTACAGAAGAACAAACATTATGAAAGAGAACAAGATCCAAAACAATGCAGACAACATCAAGGAAGAATAATGAACCTGAGATTGAATAGATAAGACCTAGAATTTCAAGAACAATAAATGATTTAGTAGAAGGAATACGAGAACATGGAACTATCGAATAGATACACGTAACCGGGTACATGACATGGTCAGATAAAGAAAAGAAAACTATAGAAGGTGCTATATTATTTCACTTACACAAATTCAAGAGATATCCAAATGAGTTTAGATAGAACATTCCTAGAGAATTATTTGACAAAATCAATATTTGATAGGATGAAGCAGCGGAACAAGAAAAGTTAAGCAGCGAATGAACATTGATCATTACAAAGCCAGAATCAAGTATAGAGGAGATTGACCTATTAATGAAAAATCATGAGCTAAAATTTATTACAAATAGAAGAGAAACTAAATTACTAGCAGGATTACCGAAAGAAGTAGAAGAAGATGCACTACAGACTTGGAACATGATATTTAATGCAGAGAAGCCACCACCAATATTTTATGAAGGAAAAGAGGATCAACCCATTGAAATAAAAGATGAATCTTAGGATGAAAAAATTATTAAGGAAGAGGAAGACACCATAAGTGAACAAGAAACACACACTACCGATAAGCACTCACTATCGGTGAGCTATCAGAAACAGAAGAAAAACAAGTTGCCAAAACATTACAAAACATGACTATGGTTACAACACAAGAATAGAAAAACAATGATTCAGAAAGTGATCAAGAACTAAAAGACTCAGATGAAAGAACATATTTTTCTATTCTAAAGAAAATTATGAATAAGTTACACTATAAGGAAACACTACTATATGTTGAGAAATATAGAGAAAGGACATCAATAGAGAAATAGTTGAAGGAAAAATAGAAGAATAAAATATCATGAAGCAAAAAATCAATACATTTTCAAGACTACTACCTAAAATCAATGTTGATGACAATGACTCAATTATAACACAGCTAGGAACCTTTGTGCACACTATCAGGAGCAATCAAAATCTTAAAGCAGAACTTAGAGGGAAGCTAAAACACATATCATCTATTGACAATAGTATAAGTAAAATGATAGAATTTATAGAGATGTTATCAGAAAGACTAAAGCTTATAAAGGGAACACTGATGGGAGACACTAAAATCACAAAGAAACTACTTATAGGTAATAGTACATCAATTGAAGAATCATGTAGAATTACTATAATTATGGATGTAATGTAGAAATAGATACAACTTACATCTATTTTTTTGAGCACCCAAGGAGAAAATGATAACAAAGATATTACCACTAGGGTAATTGTTGTGGGTCCACAACACACACCCCATGTTGGTCCTCTGACAATGGGGACACCCCTTCTTTTTTTTTCCTTTTTGGTATTTTTGAGTTTACCCCCTTTCCCAGTCCCTCAAAAATTGGCCTAATTATCAGCCATTTGAACAAAGAAGACACCTTCTTTGGCCTTTTAGCCCTTTTAGCCTTTCAGAGGGCCACATCCTTTGAAAGATTGAAATGGCCGAAAGGCCGAAGACTGACCCTTTTGGTGTTTCAGCCTCCAAAAACACCGAAAGGCCAAAAGGTATCCACCTCTAGACTTTCGGTGTTATGGACGCTGAAACTCCCCCCCCACAGGTTATAAAAAGGTGAGAGACCCTATTTTTATTCACTTTGATTTTTTTTTTCTTGTCTCTAGCATCTTCTGAGCAGTGATTCTTGAAGCTTCATCTTCACTCCTCGTGCTTGACCACTCTGATTCTTCTGGCGTCTCTATCCTTCGCTCTTAGATATCAAGAGGTAGGTTTCCTCCTCACCACTCGGTGGTTTATTTTTTCATTCTTTGTTGTTGTCTGGCTAGGGTTTTGCACCTGGTGCCTATCTATCCCAGGGCGCACTGACGCCCCCAAAGTCTTTTAGGGATTTTTGTGCCCTTAGCTTTGCGGGGGAAGTCCTTCCTTGTCAGGTCAGACCTGGTATTTTTGAGTTTTTTTTCTCTAGTTAGGGTTTGTGTCTTCAATTGCGACCTTTGTCGTAGCTTTTTCAGCCTTTGAAAGGCCAAAAACTAGGTCTTGTTCATCCTCCAAGTGATCCTTAGAGAGTTAGCCTTGTCAGTGTTTCAGACCTCCTACACATTAGTAATACAGACAAGTTCGAATCTCCAAGGATGTTGTTGGCCCTTTTAGGGTTTTGGACCCTCGAGATCTGAGATCCATTTCGCACTTTCAGCATTTGAAGCATCTTTTTGGACTTTCATACACTAAAAGGCCAATAGTTTTTGTTTCATCAAATGACCTCTCTTTTGCACTTTCAGCCTTTTCAGACTCCAAACTAGTTTTTGGCGCCCAAAACCCTGAAATGGCTGAAAGTGTGAAAACCTACATTTCTAGCTACTTAGAGCTTTGTACTCCTATTTTTCTAGATTAGTCATTTCTTTCTAAAAATAAAATACTGATACTTGCATATCTCTTTGTAGGAATGCTTGAGAAAAAGACTACATCACCCATGAAGTACTTATACAAGGGGAACACTCCCCCTTCCAAGGTTGGCAATAAACACATTGAGATCACTGATAATGATATCAGGAATGTAGATTAGGACCAACTCTTGATGAGGTGTTCCCAATTAGCTGGAAGATCAGAAGACTGTACCTCACTAGTCCTGTCAAGATTAGTCAACGCAACAACCCACCCAATGGCTTTCACATTATCCAAATTGATCATGACTCTAGAAAACCATTATGACTCGGATAAAAAGGTGGTCCACAATATAGAGGGACAAGTGGTACTAGATATCAGGCCAAACTTCATAAAAGAGGTCTTCCACCTCCACAAGAGTATAGATAAGTTCTATGACTTCTTCATAGAAAAGGGAAATAGATGGTTCAACAACAAAGGAGAGGAGGCATATGATATAGTCAATAAGAATTACCTCAAGTAACCTCTCACCAAAAACAAGCTGGACAAGTTAGACCTCAGGAGGGGGTACATGAAAGATGATATTTAGGCAGCCCTAACATTATTAAGCTGGGTATATGGATTACCACAGTCCTTCCAACTGGAAAACTAGATGATTCTTTTGTTAGAAAAAATAGCAGGTTGTAAGTCTAGGTTTGATTGGGGAACCATCATCAGCGACAGGTTGGATGAACAACTGGTGGCAGTAAAACACAACCCTAAGTTCTATATGAGTACCTACATGGTATACTTATTGGCAGCACGGGAAAACTACCTGGGACTCACCAAGAGGGGAAACATCAATGATCCCAATGCATGGCCTCACATCGTGTACCCCCAGTTACAGAAAAGGGAAAACATGTCAGAAGACAACCCAGACTACAAGATAGTCAATGATGCCTTCACCTTCACAATTATTTGATCCATTGTAGGTGATTTTTCAAAGAGGACATCAGAGGAAGCAGTTGCAAGGGTGAGGGCTTGGGGATTACTATATATAGTACAAGAAATTCACCTACATCTAGGTGGTAGGCTCTACCTTGAGACCTAAGAAATTTCCCCGATACCCATCTGATTGGGTTATCACCCTATAAATGGCCAGATAGCTTGTTGACACCTATGAACATATCAAGCACAAAAATAAAATTTTTTAGGACTTCCCTATTTCTCTGGGCCCATACACCTTACAGGATATGATGGTCTACAAATCCTTGGCCTTTGAATGGGTTGAATTCCCACTACAACTCTATAAAATAGTTCAGCCAAGTTTAGACCCGATAGGAACATACAGCCACATCATCAATAGGTTCTATATCCATGAACCACATCTGGAAGACCATTGGATCAATTGTGTGGATGATCATGAGCTCAGGATCTGGGATTATTGCAGGATGTCCCTCACCCTTGCACAACACATATTGAAGACCCCAATTCCTCCAAAGGTTTGAAAGAAGGATTTATATAGGGTATTAGAGGCCATCTACACTGTGGGTAAAATAAATGATAGGCCTATCATGAATGCCAAAGTGGATAAAGATGAGAATGATGACAATGAGTTCCGGGCTAGGCATGTACTCAAAACAATAGAAACTTGGATTAGAATGCCTTATAAAATGGATCTAATCTAGTAAAAACCCTAATGGATCCACCCAAAAAGGTGGATAAATAACGTGGGGAGAAAAATATAGTGCCACAATACAAGAACGCATCACCACAAAAGCCAAACATGGTGTATGGTCATGAACCCATAGTAGAGTAAGGGTTGAACCCAAGGAACAAGGCTCCCAAGAATAGAATGACTGGGAAAATAGATCCTCCAGCGGGGGTAGCACATGCTTCACCAGATGAAGGGCCATCCACTTCTGCGCAATCTCCTCCTACCACTAAAAAGGGTAATAAAACATACAAGAGGAAGAGAACTTCTGTGTCTTCATAATTAGAAACTATACAAGAAGATCCAGAAGAAGAGGAATAAGAAGAGTTACCTCTAGTGAAAAGTACAAGATCTCAGAAGAGGAGAGAGAAGGAGAATAGTAGGAAACACTAGGAATATCTCAAGGAGCAAGGTAATCCCTTGGATGCTCTAGGATCAGATGAGTTCTAGATGTCTGACTTCAAAGTTCTAGAAGGATTTTCAGACCAAGGCCAAGATACACCAGGTTATAAAATAAGGTATGAAATAGGAGGTCCACCTCTCTTTCAGCCATAGGTAACCCTCACTCCACATCCCGCTCAATTAACTAATCTAGTGCTTGATGAACCTATCATGGAAGAAAGCTCTAAAATGGATCAAGGTCCTAGAAATCAAGATCCCTCAGTCACCCAACGTGTAACAGGGGATAAGGCCACATAAGAGATTCTCATTGCTACTCCTCTGCCACACATTCCTACTCCACCACCATTATTCCCAACTCTAACACCAACTCTGCCTCCAAATACTATTCTCCCATTTCCCATTCCAAATCTCCTTACACCTACTCCACCATCATCAATCTCTTTTCCTTTCTTGGTCCCAACCCCTAAAGGATCAGTAAGTGTAGAAGTCATGTCACCTTTCAAAACCTCATTGAAAGTCATGACCGGTCTTAATACCAAAGTGTTGGTTAGCTCCTCAGGAGATGAAGACCATGACAAGGAAAGGCAACATAAGGTAGCATAAGAGGGAAGGGAAGAAGGAGGAGGAGGAGAGGAAGGAATGAATGAGGATAAACAAAACAAGGAACATGAGGAAGAGTCAGATAAGGAAGTGACCTCAGATAAGGAAATAAACCCGGGGCCCCAAAACCTAGATTTAGTCCTTCAGGTTACCCCATATGAGCCAGCCACCGCATCTAGTAAACCTACATGGTTCACTAAAGAAATTTAGTTAAGGAAAATAACTTACACAGTTAATGATGAGGGGGAAGATGTAAATATGACTTCTTCAGGGCAAGTTTTTCATCAAACAGGGGTCATATTACTAGTGTGGACATTTTCCTATGTTACCCAAGATACTAGGGGGAACTGGAATGCATAGGTTGTAGTTCCTTCTACTAGCACCTCTCAAACACAAGAAACTCTAGAAGACTACTCGTTTGAGGAGGTAGATTTGGGAGAGCCCACCAAGGAAGGGAGAAAGACATTGGTAGCCTTAGGGTTCATGAGTAAGGATGAGGAGACCATAAAGTCCCTGATGGAACAAAATGAGGCTTTAAAGAAGTTCAAACACAAGATTGTTGGTCCTATTGAACCAAGTTGTCCAAAGGCCTCACTATAGGGAGTGTTAGAGAAGAGGAACACCCCAGACTTGTTGATAGGATTGAAACCATCCTTTATCCAAGCAAGTGTAGATTGGAAAGGAGATTTTGAGAAGTACGGGGAAGAGGCCATCAAATGGGTATTCAAACCCTATAGGGTCATTGTGGTTTAAGCTACAAATTTGATAAACGTGATGGAGGATGAAGGTGGCCTAAACTCTTAGATAGAAAAATGGCAAGAAGCCTCCCAATACCTAGAAATAATTAGGAAACAATGTTTCCAGATATTGGTGAAATTATATGAAGTTGAAGAGATTGCTAACTTCGAGGCTTTGACTAAATGAATGACCAAAATCATTAAGGTCTATAAGAAATGTCAAGCCTCCATCTTAGAGAAACAAAAGGATGTCTTGGAATAGGTAGAAGAAATTGATGTTTTCTTCACAGGGATTGGCCTCAACTTGTACTGAGACAAAGATAAACACATCTTACGACCATTAAAATAAGTGGTCCAAAGTTTAGAGACATTATGGCAGACATTAGTACCAAGGAATCCCTACAACAGATGTTCAATTCAAGGGAAGAGATGTTAAGGATGATAGAACATGAAGAAGAGATCTAGTTCTTCACTTATGAACTGAAAATATTCAAAGGGAAGGAGGAACAAAAATTTAATAGTTTTTTCAGCACTTATGGGACCCTTGAACATTTTTTGGGGAAAAATAGTTTTTTCAGCACTTAGCAAAATCCTCCTAAGGAAATCTTTTGGCCTTTCAACCTTTCGGCCTTTTTGGCCTCATAAGGAAATGAAATTTTTGGCCTTTTGGCCTTCTACAAATTTTGGCCCTTTTGGCCTTTAGGTATTTTTGGCCTTTCAGCCTCTGAAAAGGCTAAAACCTTTCTCTGAAGTCACTTCAACACTTGGCCTTTTTTGGATACTTAAAACTTCAAAGTAGAGGTCAGGGGCCAAAAATCTGAGTGCTTCCAGTGAGATCATGTTTTGGCATGCTACTTGAACTCCAGATCAGATTCATGGTTAACTTGAGTTCATTTTGGGAGGACTAAGGGTCCCCTATCACTTCCCACCATAGTAAGAACCTCCAGATGAAGATTCCAAGAAAGAACTCCAAGAGATGAGAAGAAGACTCCAGGTCACAGAAGAAACCCTATCTTCTTTTTTTCTCTCTTTCTCAGCAAGTTTGATCCCTCTTGCATGGAAAAGCTAATTGTAAATGGATTTGAAATCCATGGAAGCTATTCAATATCAGTTAGAAATAGTTTATTTTCAGCTAAGCTTTAGTTTTAGTTTATTTTCTTAAGTTTAGACTCTTTGATGCCATAAATTTGACATTCAGAGTTGGTAGATCAAAAACTCTATATATTATAATCAAATCATTGTAATATGGGTGAATTCTTCATACAATAAAGATCTACATTTGGTTCTTCATTCGTGGTGTGTAAATTTCTTCCATCTATGTGAATTGGTGAATTGTGTGTATGCATTATTCATTATTTTCAAAGAGCCTCTTGTTTGTTGGGTTTCAAATTTGAGTTTACCTTAGTTGGAGTTTGTCGTTGTCTGTCTACCTTGTTGTGACAAATGCATGGAAGGGATCATCTATTGGGCTTAATGATAAATCCATCTCGTGGGTGCACACATCTTGGTGGCTTCACAATTGATAAGTTTTGAATATCTTTCACGAGTGAATTCACCTTCTCTCCAAACGCTTGCATCCATTGGGTATTGAATTGCAACTTGGTCTAATTTTTATCTCTTGGGTTCTAAATCTCCCCACCATTCAATTTTCAAGGAAGGGTTTACAGTGGTTTATTTCCATAGGATTTTGTTTCAGTAATTTACTTTACTTCTCATTACCTTGCTCCTTTTATTTTTATCTCGATCTAAAAGTAATCACCTCAAAATACAAAATTGCATTTTTTATTTCAAATACTAATCTTGTTAAAATACAAAATACCAAAAATAGTACTAAAGATAATTTTTCAGTTTGATGTCTTGAATGTACCATCAAAGGCCTCCTCGTGAACATTCACATTTATCTTCAACTGAGTAACCAAGAAGTTTGTGACCCAACCCTGGAGAAACTTAGGAATAACTTTGTTATTCTTTCAAGAGAGGAAATCAAATCTCAATATCCTAGCAAGTTGTCTTGTGTAAAAACAATGCTCAATAGAAGTGACGCTAGAAGGAGGGCCTCAAGATTGAAAATATGGAAAACATTGGATCCTTCTCCCTGGAGTGATTTGAGCGAGTGCTTCGATCATCCCCAAAGAGAGGCAAGTTCATTGAACTCACTCACCATCATAGGCCTCGCAACAAGAGATGGAAATAAAGGAGATATCCTCTCAACATCCTATCGAGTCTTACAATCTGCTCGCACAACAATCACACATCACTGTCCCAATTGTTCCTACAGCCATAAATCAAAATTAGAACTTGCAAAATCAGAATTTACAACCGCCTCGTCCGATGGCTTTCTTTGCTAATGCACAAAGTTCACCATTGAATTTCGTTGGGCATCTCCATGAACTACCCAAGAATCTAGAATAGCTTTGCACATGTTTCACATATCGCAAGTCAAGAACAGTGGAAGAGCACATCCATACCTTAATATAAATTTTGCAACTGCAAGGAAATTGCCCACCAAGACGTTGTCTACCGCCTATTTCCTTACACTTTGGTAGAGTTTGCGTATAATTCGTATCTTAATTTTCCAAGGGGATCTATCTCTGCATGGACTAAATTTGAAACCCAATTCCTTAACCAATTCAAATTATATGTGGATCTAGCTGCAGCACATCACCAATTCATTACAACTAGGAAAGATTCCAAAGAGACAATCGCCATGTTCAACCATCGCTTCCATAAAATGCATGAAAAGTTGGAAGATCCATACACCATACTAGAGGCAGCTTTCATACAATTTTATCTTAAAGCTTTGGATCCATTCACCTCAATTTTCCTAAGAAGGCTTCCCCCTACAGATAGATGTTGGAATAATGATACATTTGGCATCAGTGAATGCACTTAGTGAAAACACTTATTCGGTTTTGAATGCTAACCAAGCTCATCACTCAGCCCACAGCCTATACCGAGAATTCAGTAAAGCTCACCGATCAAACAGTTCAAACCGAGCACTAAGGAAGTCACCGAGCATATGAGAAAAACAGCAGTTACCGAGCAGACAGTTACTATCGAGTCACCAAAGGTTACCGAGTGACAATGTATCTACCGAGTCACCGTAGCTACCAAGTTCCAAGCTACACTTCGGGACTAGTATGGACCGAGCCTCTACTCTTACCAAGAGCATGATGATGTCGAGTACAGTAGTGGATGCTGAGTATCAAAAGTTCACCGAGCCAGCTTGAGGAACCGAGCTTCTACCGACTCAGTAATATTTTGTTCACCTATGTAAGGCTGACTTAGAATTAAGTTTATGTTATTAATTTGTATGAGGCCGACCTTATGACATGTAAATTGTAATTATGGACGGTATATATATGTAATGTATTGTACCATCTGAAGTATGGAATGTGAAAACATGGATGTGCAAAATTGGAGCAGAGCAGAGCAGAGACTGCAATAAGGCAGCAGAACAGAGCATTTTCACAGAATCAGTAAAGGAGCAGAATTGACATATCTATCTCTGAAGGAGATCAGCAATCAAAGGATCTTATCAGAAATT
>MU226229.1:1759699-1771771 GCA_018584345.1 Thuja plicata
AAGAACTCGTTTCACTCAGCAATGGCTTCCACTAGCACCACCAGCAGGGGCAAGGCAAAGAAAGCTTCCAATATGTTAGTGAAAGGAACTGGATGGACGGCACCAAGCTTCAAACTCGTTCCGGCCATCGCTGAATCCCTCGACCCAAGTGGAGCTCAATCCCGAATCCCTTCCAAGGTACTTCTTATCAACGATATTCGTACTCATTTCCGGTGTACTATTCAGGAGCTAGGTACTTTAGAGATGGACAATGCCCTAAGTTAGTTGTGTGTTGATAAAACCCTAAAACCCGAGCACAAACATCTGGAAACCAAAGGTTTAACCCATATTCCCTAACTTGGATAAACAATCTTTTTCCCTTGTCAAAGTAGTGAAGAAATTGTGACACTACATCCTGAGATGCAAGGTCTTCAAAATAGTCCTCGATGCGGTTGTCAAGTCTCTTTTGATGTAGAATGAGTGAGGAGAACGAAGAGGAAAATGGATGGAAATCCTCCAAGAGTTTGACATAGAAATCCAGCTGATGAAATTGTTGAGAGGTCAAGGCTTGGAAAAGTTCATCTCCAAAGTTGAAGAGGGTCTAGTATGTCAGACCTACACTAATCAAGGTGTGATCACCGATATATGGTACCAAGATATAGTTTACTACCTACTGCAGAACCACTTCCCAGAGGGATTGAATGGTTCAGAATGAATATCTCTAAAAATAAAAAGAAGCTCCTACATGCTAAAGAATGGCCAATTGTATAAACATAACTATGAGGGTTTGTACCTCAAATGGCTGGATAGGCTAGAGGTGAAACACATCCTAGAATATTTCATGAAAAATATGGGAGTGGGCATGGTTCAACTGAGGCAACTGCCCACTAAATCTTGAGATTAGGATATTTTTGGCCAACAATATTTAAAGACACTGGCGAGCACATGAGATCATGCCATACTTGACAAACAAGTGCAACCCGAGAAAGAAACCCAGCAATGCCCCTACAACCGGTATACGAGGTACGTCTATTCCCCAAATGGGGCTTGGATTTTGTTGGAGTGATTAACCCCCCTTAATCTGTAGGACACAAGTTTATTATAATAGCCACCAATTACTAGACGGAGGCTCAAGCACTAAAAACATACACCACAGAGGTCGTAACCAAGTTTCTAGAGGAGCACATCATCACTAGGTTTGGAATGCCATTTTATCTTGTATGTGACAATGCTCCCTCTTTCTCCTTTGCCTCGCTCACACAATGGGCCTTCGAAAACTAGGTATTCTTCAAATTATCCTCTAATTATTATCCACAAGGAAATAGAATAGCGGAGTCCACCAACAAGAATTTGACAACAGTGATCAAACACCTCATGGACAATAAATCTTGAGATTGGAACACACAACTGAAATATGCCATGTGGACAGACTGGTTCAGGATCAAGAATGATTTGGGGACATCCCCATACCAAATATTCGATGGCTTGCAACTGATCTTCCCTATGAATTTGAAAATCCCAATTTTGAGATTTATAGACCAATACGTAGGAGGCGAAGATCGAGTGCAAGTTAGGCTCATGAATCTCCTCAACTTGGAGAAGAAACAAAAATTGGCCCTAGAGCATGTATAAAAGCACCAGGCCATTTTAAAGAGATGGTTTGACAAGAGAGCCACCATTAAAGCCTTTAGGATCTCTGATCTTGTCCTCATGTGCGATAAGGCAAAAGAAAAGTTGGGCAGTCACACCAAATTCCAAAAATTGTGGACATGCCCCTATCAAATATCAAAGATCTCAGGGGGAAAAACCTCTAGGATCAACACCCTACACGAAGAGTTGACCCCATTTTCAATCGATGGGAAATTCCTCAAACACTATTTTGGATCCTAAGGGGGACTACCCTCCATCCCTTGTATTATAAATCCTTTTGTTTTATTTGTTTTCTTTTGGTCATCCCCGTTGTTAGTCCTTTCTTCCGTTTCATGGTTCCCCCCTTTTTTTGTCAGTGCTCATTTTTATTTGGGTCAAGTGTCTCATGGATTCATTCCAAGTGGTTCCTAAATAGGAGCAGAGGTATTTCTTAGTCAAATTCTCCAAGGAAACATACATTGCAGAAAACACTCCAAACAAACAAAGTGGGATAATTTATCATTGGAAGACAGGAAGAGGTTGAAAGCTCAGTCATCTAGATCACCAAAATGCATTAAGAAATGGAACCTGAGAATGGTGGTATCTCAAGCATTTGTCAATTGAAACCATCATTAGTGCATGGATTTGGGCACCCACCGATCCAAGAACCCAAGTCTGAGTGAATATGAAGGAAATGGAAAAAGAAAAGAAGAGAAGGCTTAAAAAAGAAAAAAAAAAAAGACAAATAAGAACACACAAAAAGAAAAAGTGGCCTGAAGAGGTCACGAGTGTGCAATCTGGGTAGCACAGCCTAATCGCTACTCAGATCAATCAAAAAAGAAGAAATGGACCTGAATGCATGGAATAAACACACATCTAAGCAGGAGACATTTCATGTACCTAGAAAGGAGGAGAACCATTATCCAAGGAACAAGAACCCTCAAAGAAAAATGCCACACCCTAGAAGAAAGAATGGACTAGGGTGACTATGACAATCTCTACCAGAGCTATGAACACTCGGCTGGTAGTAGAGCAAGGTTATACTTGGGATTTGGGGAAAACTTTGTTGGGGCTATGGACACCTGGCTAGAAGTAAAGCACTTTTCAGGAAGCCTTGGTCTACATGGTGAAGGTTGGGAGCAGCTAATAAATGTTTGGGTTACCGCAATCAAAGTTCAAAGAATAGACACACATGAATACACACAAGGGACACAAGAAAAAAATTCATAATTGGAAGTCATTGAAAGATTGTTAGCTCATATGTTTCTTGGTTTTCATTCTACTATAAAAAATTATGACTCGGAAGAGTATTGATGATGAAGAAATGCCTTAGTCATTCCTCCTTTTGTCAGGGCTATTTGTTGTGGGTCCACAACACACACCCAATTTTGGTCCTTTGACCATGGGGACCCCCCTTCTTTTTTTTGTCCTTTTTGGTCATTTTGAGTCTGCCCCCTTTCCCGATCCCTCACAAATCAGCCACATTATCAGCCTTTTGAATAAATAAGACACCTTCTTCAGCCTTTCGGAGGACCACATCCTCCAAAAAACTAAAATGGTCGAAAGGCCAAAGACCAGCCCTTTTGGTGTTCTGGCCTCCAAAAACACCAAAAGGCTGAAAGGTATCCACCTCCAGACTTTTGGCATTTAGGACACCAAAATACCGAAAAGGCTGACGTCCCCCCCCGTGGGTTATAAAAAGGCAAGAGGCCCTATTTTGATTCACTTTGATTTGTTTTTTCTCATCTCTAACATCTTTTGAGAAACGATTCTTGAAGCTTTCCCTTCGATACCCATTCTTGATCGCTCTGCTTCTTCTGGTGTCTCCATCCTTCACTCTTAGGTATTGAGAGGTAGGTTTCCTCCTCACCACTCAGTGGTTTCTTTTTCATTCTTCATTGTTGTCTGGTTATGGTTTTGGACCTGGTGCCTATCTAGCCCAGGGCACGCTGACCCCCCCAAAGTCTTTTAGGGATTTTTGTGCCCTTAGCTTTACGGGGGAAGTCCCTCCTTGTCAGGTTGGGCCTGGTCTTTTCAATTTTTTTTCTCTACTTAGGGTTTGTATCTTCAGTCGCGACCTTTGTCACAGGTTTTTCAGCCTCTGAAAGGCCAAAAACCAGGTCTTGTCCATCCTCCAAGTGATCCTCAGAGAGTCATCCTTTTCAATGTTTTAGATCTCCAAGACATCTGAAACACCAACAAGTCCAAATCTCCAAGGATGCTATCGGCCCTTTCAGGGTTTTAGACCCTTGGGGTCCGAGATCCATTTCATACTTTTGGCATTTGAAGTATCTTTTTGGAATTTCACACACCAAAAGGCTGACAGGTTTTGTTTCATCAAATGACTGCTCTTTTTCACTTCTGACCTTTTCAAACTTCGAACTAGTTTTTGTCACCCAAAACCCTGAAAGGGTCGAAAGTGTGAAAACCTACATTTCTGGCTACTTAGAGCTTTGTACTCATTTTTTCTAGATTAGTCATTTCTTTTTGCAAATAAAACACTGATTCTTGCATATCTCTTTGCAAGAATATCTAAGAAAAGACTGTGTCACCCATGAAGTACTTATACAAGGGGAACACTCCCCCTTCCAAGGTTGGAAACAAATACATTGAGATCGCTGATACTGATATTGAATATATAGATTACGACCAGCTCTTGATAAGGTGTTCCCAACCGGCTATAAGATTAGAAGATTGTACCTCACTATTCTTGTCAGGATTAGTCAACGCCGCAAGCCACCTAGTGGTTGTCACATTATCTGAACTGATCATGACTCTAGGAAACCATTATGACTCAGATAAAAAGGTGGTCTAGAATATAGAGGGACAAGTGGTACTAGATATTAGGACAAACTTCATAGAAGAGCTCTTCCATTTCCACAAAGGTATAGAAGTTCTACGACTTCTTCATAGAAAAGGGAAATAGATGGTTCAACAAAAAAGGGGAGGAGACATATGACATAGTCAATAGGAATTACCTCGAGCAACCTCTCCGCAAAAACAAGTTGGACAAGATAGACCTCAAGAGGGGGTACATGAAAGATGATATTCAGGTAGCCCTAACATTATTAAGCCAGGTATATGGATTACCACAATCCTTCCAAATGGATAACTAGATGATTCTTTTAATAGATAAAATTAGAGGTTGTAAGTCTAGGTTCAATTGGGGAACCATCATCAGTGATAGGTTGGATGAACAGTTGGTGGCAATAAAACACAACCCTAAGTTCTATATGAGTACCTATGTGGTATGCCTATTGGTAGCATGGGAAAACTACTCAGGACTCACCAGGAGGGGAAAAATAAATGATCCCAATGCATGGCCTCACATCATGTACCCGCAGTTATAGAAAAGGTAAAACATGTTAGAGGACAACCCGGACTACAGGATAGTCAATGACGCCTTTACCTTTGCAATCATTCAATCCATTGAAGGTGATTTTGCAAAGAGGATGCCAGAGGAAGAAGTCTCCAAGGTGAGGGCCATTGGGTATTACTATATATAGTACAAGACATTCACCTACATCTGGGTGGCAGGCTCTACCTTGAGACCTAAGAAGTTTCCTTGATACCCATCTAATTGGGTTATCACCCTAGAAATGGCCAGACAGCTTACTGATGTCTATGAACATATCAAACACAAAAAGAAACATTGCTGGGACTTCCCTATTTCTCTAGGCCCATACACCTTACAAGATATGAAGGTATAAAAATCCTTTTCCTTTGAATGGGATGAATACCTACTATAGCTCTATAAAATAGTTTGGCCAAGGTTCAGCTCGATATGAACATACATCCACATCATTGGTAGGTTCTATATCGATGAACCACATCTAGAAGACCATTGGATCAATTGTGTGGATGATCATGAGGTCAGGTTCCAAGATTATTGTAGGATGTCCCTCACCCTTGCACAACACATATTGAAGACACCAATTCCTCCAAAGGTTTTGGAGAAGGATTCAAACAGGGTATTAGAGGCCATCCACACTGTGGATAAAATATATGATAGGCCCATCATGAATGCCAAATTGGATAAAGATGAGAATGATGAAATTGATTTTTAGGCTAGGCATGTACTCTGAACAACAGAAAATTGGATCAGAAGGCCTTATAAAATGGATCCAATCCCAGTAAAAACCCTAATGGATCGACCCATGAAGGAAAATAAACAACATGGGGAGAAAAATACAGTGCCACAATACAAGAAGGCACCACCATAAAATCCAAACATGGTGTATGGCCACGAATGCATAGTAGAGTATGGGTCGAACCCATGGTACAAGGCTCCCAAGACTAGAATGACTAGGAAGATAGATCCTCCACTGGGGGAAGCATAGGATTTGCCAGATGAAGGACCATCCACTTCTGGATAGTCTCCTCCTACCACTGAAAAGGGTAAGAAAACATACAAGAGGAAGAGAACTTCTGTGTCTCCACAATTAGAAACTATACAAGAAGAGATAGAAGAAGAGGAAGAAGAAGAGGTACCTCTAGTGAAAAGGAAAAGATCTCAGAAGAGGAGAGAGAAGGAGACAAGTAGGAAACACTAGGAAGATCCCAAGGAACAAGATAATCCATTGTATGCTCTAGGATCAGATGAGTTCCAGATGTCTGACTTCAAAGGTCTAGAAGGATTTTTAGACCAAGGCTAAGATACGCTAGGTTATGCAATAGGGTATGAAATAGGAGGTCCATCTCTCTTTCAGCCACATATAACCCTCACTCCACCACCTGTTCAAGTCACTAATCTAGTGCCTGATATACCTATCGTGGAAGCGAGCTCTAAAAAATATCAAGGGCCAGGAAATCAAGATCCCTCAGTCACCCAAGATGTAATAGGAGATAATGCCACAAAAGGGATCCTTGTTGCTACTCCTCCACCACACATTCCTACTCCACCAACTACTCTTCCACCTCCAATTCCTACTCCACTAACATTCCTCCCAACTCCAACACTGACTCTGCCTCCAACTACCATTCTCCCATTTCCCATTCCAACTCTCATTACACCTACTCCACCATCATCAATCTCTTTTCCTTTCTTCATCCCAACCCCTGGAGGATCAGTAAGTGCAAAATTCATGTCACCTTTTGAAACCTCATTGAAATTCATGACTAGTCTTAATACCGAAGTGCTGGTTAGCTCCTCAAGAGATGAAGACCACAACAAGGAAAGGAAACATAAGGTAGCAAAAGAGGGAAGGGAAGAAGGAGGAGGAGAGGAAGTAATGAATGTGGATAAATAGAACAAGGAATAGGAAGAAGGTTTGGATAAGTAAGTGACCTCAGATAAGGAAAAGAACTTGGGGCCCCAATCCTGGATTCAGCCCTTCAAGTTACCCCATATGACCCAGTCAGTGCATCTAGTAAACCTACATGGTTCACTAAAGAAATTTGGTTAAGGAAAATAAATTACAGAGATGAAGATGAGGGGGAAGATGTAAATATGACTTCTTTAGGGCAAGTTTTTCATCAAAAAGGGGTCATATTACTAGCGCGAACAATGTCCTATGTTATGCAAGATACTAGGGGGCACTGGAAGGCACAAGTTGTAGTTCCTTCTGCTAGCACCTCTCAAAATCAAGCCACTCTAGAAGACTACATGTTCGAGGAGGTAGATTTAGAAGATCCCACCAGGGAAGGGAGCAAGACACTAGCATCCTTAGTGCTTAAACATGTCTTAGGGTTCATGAGTAAGGATGAGGAGACGATAAATTTCCCGATGGAATAGAATGAAGCTTGAAAGAAGTGCATTCACAAGATGGTTGGTCCTATTGACCCAAGCTATCCAGAGGCCTCACTATAGGTAGTTTTAGAGAAGAGGAACACCCCAAACTTGCCGATAGGATTGACACCGTCCTTTATCCAAGTGAGTGTAGATTGGAAAGGAAATTTTGAGCAGTACGGGGAAGAGGCCATCAAATGGGTATTCAAACCCTACAGGGTCATTTTGGTTGAAGCTACAAATTTGATAAACTTGATGGAGGATGAAGGTGGCCTAAAATCTGAGATAGAAAAATGGAAAGCAACCTCCCAAGACCTAGAAATAATTAGGAAACAATGTTTCTAGATATTGGTGAAAGTATATGAAGGTGAAGAGCTTGATAACTTTGAGGCTTGGACTAAACGAATGGCCAAAATCATTAAGGTCTATAAGAAATGTCAAGCCTCCATCTTAGAGAAACAAAAGGAGGTCTTGGAATGGGTAGAAGAAATTGATGTTTTCTTCATAGGGATTGGCCTCAACTTGTACCGAAATGAAGATAAACACATCTTATAGCCATCAAAAGAAGTGGTCCAACAGTTTAGAGATATTATGGTAGGCATTAGTACCAATGAAGCCATAAAAAAAATGTTCTATTCAAGGGAAGAGATGTTAAGGATGACATAACACGAAGAAGAGAACCAATTATTTGCTTCTAAACTAACAATATTTAAAGGGAAGCAGGAACGGAAAGGTAATAAGGTAAAAAGGAAGGAGATAAATTACAAAGAAGTTTAGGAGATCATACAGAGGCTCCATGCTGCACACCCAAAAATATTTCCAAACTGACTCCTTGGACCCTTGAATTTTTTTTGGGAAAAAATCTTTTTTTTCAGCACTTAGTGAAATCCTCAGGAAATCTTTCAACCTTTCAACCTTTCAGCCTTTTTGACCTCATCGAGAAATGTAGTTTTTGGCCTTTCGGCCTTCTGCAACTTTTGGCACTTCCAACCTTTAGGTATTTTTTGCCTTTCAGCCTCTGAAAAGGCCAAAACCTTTCTCCAGAGTCACTTCAAGACTTGGCCTTTTTTGGATACTAAAAACTTTGGAGTAGAGATCGGGGGCTGAAAGTTTGAGTTCTTCCAGCAAGATCATGTTTTTGCATGCCAGTTGAACTCCAAATCAAATTCATGGTTAACTTGAGTTTGTTTTGGGAGGACTAAGGGTCCCCTATCAGTTCCCACTATAGGAAGATCCTCTAGATGAAGATTCAAAGAAAGAACTCCAAGAGATGAGAAGAAGACTCCAATTCACAGAAGAAACCCTATCTTCTTTTTTTATTTCTTTCTCAGCGAGTTTGATCCCTATTGCATGGACAAACTGATTGTAAATGGATTTCAAATCCATGCAAGCTATTTAGTATCAGTTAGAGATAGTTTAGTTTTAGCTAAGCTTTAGTTTTAGTTTATTTTCTTAAGTTTAGACTCTCTGATGCCCTAAATTCGGCATTCAGAGTTGGTAGATCAAAAAATCTATATATTATAATCAAATCAATGTAATATGGGAGAATTCTTAAGACAATAAAGATCTACATTTGGCGCTTAATTCATGGTGTGAAAATTGCTGCCATCTATGTGAATTGGTGAATTGCGTGTATGCATTATTCATTATTTTCAAAGAGCCTCTTGTTTGTTGGGTTTCAAATTCGTGTTTACCTTAGTTGGAGTTTTTTGTTGTCTATCTAGCTTGTTGTGACAAATGCATGGGAGGGATCATCTATTGGGCTTAATGGTAAATCCATCTCATGGGTGTACACATCTTGGTGGCTTCACGATTGATAGGTTTTGAATATCTTGCATGAGTGAATTCACCTTCTCTCCAAATGCTTGCATCCATTGGGTATTGAATTCTGACTTGGTCTAATTTGTATCTCTTAGGTTTGTTCTAAATCTCCCCACCATTCAATTTGCAAGGAATGGTTTACAGTGGTTAATGTCTGTAGGATTTTGTTTTAGTAATTTACTTCACCTCTCGTTACCTTGCTCCTTTGAATTTTGTCTCGATCTAAAAGTAATCACCTCAAAATAAAAAAAAATTATTTTATTTCAAATACTAATCTTGTTAAAACAGAAAATACCAAAAATAGTACTAAAGATTGTTTTATATTTTTATGTCTTGAATGTACCAGCAAAGGCCTCCTCATGAACATTCACATTTATCTTCAACTGAGTAACCAAGAAGGTTGTGACCCGACCCTAGAGAACCTTGGGAATAACTTTGTTATTCTTTCAAGAGAGGAAATCAAATCTCGAGATCCTAGAAAGTTGGCTTGTGTAAAAACAACTCTCAACATTAATTAATATTAAAAATCATATTAGTGCACTTAATCATCTACATGATCAATGGAACATAGTTTAAGAGATGTACAGGCTAAGTAAAAAATACTACAAGGAGTAGAAAATAGGTAAATCACAATAGTCATATTTTTTTTGGACGTCTTTGGCATTGTTGTTAAAGGCGGAGTAGTAAAGGAAGAAGTAAAGGGAGAAGTAAAGTGAGAATTAGAGTATGGTGAGAAAGTTAATCGGAGAAGTCTAACTGAGGAGAGTACAAAAAAAGGGGGGAGGCAGTAAATCAAATGAGGACTAGTGTTAAATATTTTTCCATCAATGCCAAAGGGGGAGATTGTTACTTGACAATATCCTCTGCAGACTAATGAATGATTTTTGATAAGATTGTCATTGCTAACAATCAACATCAAGTGAATAGTACTATTGAAAAAGTAATGTATATCAGAAAAAGGTTATGATTATCGTCAAAGCTATGAGAAATTTTTATTGGCAAGAAGGAAATGATAAGCATGTTATCAGGGATGACATTTTATTATCAAACGGTCTAGCGAGAATCAAGGAAACCTAATCAAGACACGACAATCATGGAGGATTTTAGGTTAGACATTACTTTAAAAGGAGATGAGGGGAAGAGATGATGATGGACAGATAATGACCGGATGAATTTATGAACAAAAGAATAGAGACATAGAGGAATATTAGAGAAGAGGAAGGAATAGAGAAAAACAAGATCTTACAAGCTTTAGGAGAAAGTACTCACAGGTCAAATTTCTTGTTGATTTATTCCTAACAATTTAGCAACACGATTGTTAAATCCTTTAAATTGGTAGTCTTTAACCAAACTTAGAAGTTCTATTTCATAACTTATTGCAAATCCTTTAACATGATGAATATTGTATAGGTGGGATAACATCTCTTAACAGAGTAGTCTTTAACAGGAATTTCAATACTCCTAATAGGGTATTAGTTACAACTCCTAATAGGGTCAAGTCATTCAAAAGATGATACATTTGTAAGATCCTAACTGGGCACCTTATTATTGTATTGATAAGTTGTGGGTTCCATCCCCACCGCATTTTTTCCCTCTTACCAAGGGTTTCTGTGTTACTAAATTATTGTGTCAAGTGTTTGAATGTTTATGAGTTATTTATTTGTTGAATTGCAAGCTATGAGTTATTGGTTATTTACTAAAACAATTATTGATAAAATAAAATATAGATATCGATACATGTAAACCTAATAGCGTAAGTTTGAGATTAATAGGGTTAAAGTGTGAAATTTTTAGGTACTAATTCACCTCCACTCTCGGTCCCTTACCTAAATCTTTCCAACACAGGTTGCTAATATTTTTACTAAACCATTTCCTAAGGATACTTTTGAGTATCTAAGAGGTAGGTTAGGGGTCATTCCCCTATCTTCTCTTAATTAAGAGAAGATAGATTTTCATCGGTCCCAATGTATTCATTGCACATTTTTATGTGTGGATTGATGTTGTGAGGCTACTCCATAGGGGGGACAGTCTGTGAAGAGATGTCCTTTGGTTAGTCAGGTACTGTAGAGAAGATATCCAAAATATTTGGAACCTTTTGAATTTTTTTAAAGGAGGTAGAAGATGTATGGAGATGATGTAGGGAGAAGTTTTGAAGATGTATGTGTGTTTGAAAAAGAGTGGAGTTTGGTGTAAGGGGAATTAATTATAGAATAGATGAAAGACAAAAGTGGAAACAATTTTCTCCTTAATGTTTCATTTTGAAGATGTTAGTGTAATCTACTGATGAAGATAGCATTGGAAGAGAGTGTTGTCGTCAATGCCAAAGGGGGAGATTGTTTGCATATCCAATGCAGTCATGGTAAGTGTGTTTTCATGATGACATAATTATTTGATTACAATATGATCATATATTATATTGTCATTGATGTCAACTATTGACTTTGTGTTCTTAGTATGTTTTCAAGCATATTTGTGATAATGATGAGTTTTAGTGAATTTGAGTGGTTTATATCTTTAGGAGAGACTTAGGTATGTCTCTGGCTATCAAATTCATGACCGCTACTACATTTTATGTGAGAGTTGTAATCAATTGGTGTATAACTGTAGACGTCCAAAAATATTAATATTATTATTAATATTAATTTCCCTCCTATTCCTCTAACTATTTAATTCAACTTAATTAAATAGTTTCATTTCCCAATAGTTTAAACACTATTCTAATGTATTTTATTTAAATACATTTTCTTCACAAAATCCCCTTTTTGATAAATTTATATTTATTAAAATCCTCCATTTTCTTAATTCTTCTAAGCTATGATTTGTTCAAATTTAATTTGAATTAAATCTAACCCCTAGCTAGGAACCTATTAATCCTACCCTACTGCCTACCCTATTCCTACTCTACTCCCATCCAC
>MU226230.1:26437-39094 GCA_018584345.1 Thuja plicata
ATTTCATATATTATTAAAAAAATCAATACAAAACCCCATTTTTACCAAAAAAACTACATTTAACATGAAAATGAAAAAAATCAATCTAGACATAACAAGAATTTACTTACCAGATAAACAATGGAGTTGAATTTGTTTTTGGAGCAATCAGGTACCCAAAAAAATCATGTATATGATATTTCTAGCCATTTTGGAAACCTAAAGCAATGAGAGAAATGAGGAAATCGGCTCGCGGATTTTTTATTTATGCCACAAGTTTCGGGTACCCGATATTTTTAGGTACCCAAAAAAATCATGTACCCGATTAGGCTTGTGCTTTGGTGTCAGGTTTGCCCAGGTGTACTGACACCCAGGCTTACTAAAAAGTCAACAAGCGCTTTTGGACGAGTGAAAAGTGGATTTTTTTCACATCGCCACTTTTTGGCCCCCCATGATCTTGCACATACCCTTTTCTGACTTTTCCATATTACAGTTTTTTTTGCCTATCAAAGTCAGCTATCATTTTTACACTTTGGGAACCATATCTTTCTCTTCTGGACTCCATTTTTTGACTTTCGCATGGCGTCAAAAAGTTGGTTCTGTCCTCTTTCTTCTTCTATGGGTCTCACACCCAGATTCTGCTCCAAGTATCTATGCATTCAGTTTTTCACTTTATGACATCCTGGTAGATATCTTGAATGTTTCAGGTCCTAGGATCGTTTCCTTCTGTGAACATTGTATACACCTTTTTCTGTAGCTTTCTTTTGTAAACGCACTGAAATAAAGTGCCTGTAGTTGCATATCTAGGATCTTTTACACCTTGTGCTTGTTTGTACTCGCACTCAGTTATAAAGTGCCATGGGGGGGTTATGATGTTTTGCCTTTTTTACTCATCCACCTTTGTCAAGTGAGTGTCCCTTCCACGACATTAGCCTCATGATGTGTGTCTAGAAGATCATTTCTTCTACTTTGACACCGCCCTTTATCATGTGCTTGTACCTTCTATTGCACTATTAGTGTTCCTGATTCTTCTTCTTGCAGTTGTTTTTGGCATTGCATTTCAGTGTTTCTGTCAGACCTCTCCATGTTTAGCATTATGGGGGGGTATCTCCTGTTGGTTCTAATGCTTCCTTGGTTTGATGGAGTGATCTATGTATTCAGTATTTGTTCCTATGTACTAGGCGGATGTAGTGGTTGGTACCTATGCATTTCGGTGAGATGGATCATTTACCATATGGACACTCTTCTTTCATTCCTATTTTGGAGACATTCTTCCATCGATCAGCTCTTCAGGATTTGTTAAAATTCTTCTTTACCTAATCATGTTCTATTACAGTGGAGGTTCCAGTAGTTATTTTTTGACAGTGTTTGCAGCTTCATGCTTCAGAGGTGTTCTACATGTTCTTTCTTTGTTCCTATTTTCTTCTCCAAAAAAGGGTCGAAGAGGTGACCTCCAAAAGTAGGAATGAACGAGTGTCTATATAGTAGATGATCTATCTCACCAAAATGCATAGGTTCCTAGCCACTGCATCTGCCTAGTACATAGGAACAAAAATTGTATACGTAGATCACTCAACCAAACCAAGGAAGCAATAGAACCAACAGGTGAACCCCCCATAATGCTGAATAGGGAGAGGGGTGACAGGAACACTGAAATGCAATGCTAGAAACATCTACAGGAAGAAGAATCAAGAACACCAAAAGTGTAACAGAAGTACAAGTACAGGATAAAGTGCAGTGTCACCGACACACAGCATGGGCTAATGTCATGGAAGGTATGCTCACTTGACAAAGGTGGATGACCACAAAAATCAAAACATCATAACCCCCCATGACACTTTATAACTGAGTGTGAGTACAAACAAACACAAGGTGTACAAGATTCCAGATATGCAAAAGCAGGAACTTTATCTTAGTGCATTTACAGAAAAGAGAATTCTACAGAAGAGAAGTATACAATGCTCAGAAGTCAAAAAGAAGAGTGAGCCAGAAGAACAGAAGAAGAGATCCCAAGACCTGTAGAACCCAAGTAATCTGCCAGAGTGTGAAAGAGAAAAACTCAGAGGAAAAATAACCTAGAGTAGAATCTAGAAAAAGACCCCTACAACTAAATATCTCACTGAACTAGCTTTTTGACGATATCTGGTTTGCCAAAAATAGAGTCCAGATGAGCAAGATATGGCTCCCGAAAAGAAAAACCAAACATAAGACTTTGACAATAAAAAAAACTGTCAAAATGGAAAAACCCAAAACCCCAACCTCCATCATCAGAAATTTCTTGGAAAGAGCTTTCCGATGATATAAGGAAGTTGGAAAAATACCTCCGTATGCTCCAGATAGAGCGAAAATAGTGCCAGGAGGTCAGAAAGCACCAAAAATTTAGGCTTTAAGCCCTTGGGACTGAAAAGAAATAAGCCCCTAGGCGCATCACATGTGCAGGGAGCTGGAGCCTAGCTCCTGGTCATTGATATGACTGCTAGCCAGAAAAAAAGGGCCTACGGGGCTTAAACACTCGGCGGGCGGAGCACAGCAGTACAGAGGTGGTGGAGTGCCAGTGGAGCGGCAGAACCCGGTGGAGCACGCGCAGGGGTCAGGAGGTGGTGGGCACCGGGCCGGCAGGGGACGGGAGGTGGACCAGCGGAGTGGCAGAGCCTGGCGGAGGAGGTCGGCGACGTTGTCGGTGCGGAGGAGGGCCAGCAGAGCCCACAGGGCCGGCGGGCAGCGCAGTCGGTGGGGGCCGTGTGCGGGCCGAGCTGTGGTGATGCGGTGATGATGTGAAACAAATTTCACTGGCCGCTTTATTTTAACACTAAAAAACACTTTAAAAATGTGTTTTTTTGTATTTTTCTTAGTTTTTGTGCCCGTACAGCATTGGAAACCAAATTTTTTTTGCCTTAGAGCCAAGTTGTCCAAAATGGACAAGTTTTATATGGATTCTAGGGTTTTTGGCTGCTTTGAGCACAACAGTGATGTCTGTTTGAGCCCAAAATGATCAGAAACAAAGGTCCCCCCTAAATCCACATAAAAAGCTTTTGAAAAGAAAGAAAAACCTCCAACTTCTGAAATACTTCCACAAAACACAAACAACGAGCAGCAAGATGGCTCTGATACCAGGTTAGAATAGGTAAAACCCTATTCTCCCAAGAATAGCTGCATGCATAACCCTGTCACATGGAAGAAGTAAAGAACAGAAGACAGGAAGAATCTATGGAGGCCAAAAAGCCAGAGGCATCATATACACAAGAAAACAATATATTAACAATATGTTTCAAGATGTTACAATGCAATGTGAAAAACTCCCTTACTAAATACAAAGAGGTGAATCCTTATAAAAGGAATCACGAAACCCTAAAAAGGAAAACCTAAGGTAAGCTTAAGCAACTAGAGTGAATAGGTGAGTTTGTAATTAGATCATGCAAAATAAGTGAATAATTTACAAAAAAGGCAGTCATTTTCTTTCTCCTCTATGCGCACGGTATCAGAGACTTAGCTTGTACAAAAAGGGTCACGGTATCAGAGACTTAGCTGTTGTACAAAAAACATCAGCTATCCATTTTCTCTCTCCTCCATTTTCTCTCTCTTCCATGCACACGGTATCAAAGACTTAGCTATTGTACAAAAAACACACAAGCTTATTCTAACATGGTATCAGAGCCCCTCTTAAGATGAGCAAAATAAAATTATAATGCAAACGGTAAAATATTAAGGGTCCCATTACACCCTCATTTGGTTGGTCCTTTCTCTAAATTTGTACTCCGCTATTTTAGATTCTCATAATATTTCATAAATACTAATTCATATAAATATAAATGAAACTGTAAATTAATGTTGGACATATATTGTTCTTCTCTTGATTCAAACCATATTTTTATAATTGATATTGAGTAGGGATACATCTAGGCCAAATCTATATTGTATTAGTTTCATGCTTGCATAATTGAAATGATACAAAATCTATTGGTGTAGAGCCTTTGGCAATTATAGTCATCTTAAGTTGACCATCACCATTACTTGATTTCTTACTATAAAATCTATTGATGTAATTCTAATTATTTAATTAATAATCTAATTCTTATCCTTTTATTAATTTCATTATATTTTATTGTTTAATTTTTTAAATCACTTTTCATCCATTATTCACTCACACATATTTCTAGTTAAAACCATTTAGTAGTCAAAACAATTTAGTCATTCCTCTCCTATAGTCCACTCTAAGTAAATTAATCCAATTACTACTTACCAAAGTTGCACATTCTCATACCAAAAACTAACTTAAAATATTTTATTTATTTATGAAATTTACTCCATTTTTTATCGATTGAGATAAGATAAATTTTCCCCTTAACACTATAAAAAAAAAATTCAAACCCCTTAAAATCTCCAAATGCTTGTACACAAGACATAAGCATTTTTACATATGACATATTTTCTTCATCCAAAACTTTAAATATCTAGTAGCTCACATGTTTGGTAAGTCATTGATTATTTATGTTTATGCATTCTAGCATTACAAGATCTAATCTACTATAAGGTTTTACTGGGGATGACATCATATTGTGAAATTCTTATTTCATGATAAATGTGTCCCTTGCTTTTCTCCATCAAAACTTCAACATGGCTTGACTGCCTTCCAGAAGTCCTTTTTACAACCAAATCTTCATTAAGCCACCACAATCTGAAACTGTGCTTAGATTCATTATCTAATATTAGGATGGTGGGGATTGTGAGACTGGAAAGCAACAAACATGGCATTGATAAGTGTGGCAATGAATTTCACTTTACATAGATTCACAAAAGAAACTAATGAGAAAAATCTTCAATTACAGATGACACTGCAATGCTGGTATGACAATAAAATTGAGACAAGGAAATTCTCCTTCCTTCAACAACTTCTTCCACTCCTCCTCATTTCTCTTTTTCCTACTCAATCATTGCCAGAACAAACACAAAACAGAAATTAAGATCCTTGGTCCATCAAGAAACCCACACACCTCATACTTAAAAGAACACTCCCATCGATCACACACTCAACTGCACCCTCTTGGCATGCATACTCTTTGCCTTGAACTTCCCTTCTTCTAGCATGTCAATTCTCTCTTTACATATTTTATCCATCTCTTTTAAACTTTTGCAATGCCCATCCTCTATTTCTTGAGTTTTCATTTATTTTCTTTTGCTGATATTCATGCTCATTTCTTTCACAATCAAATCTTTGGTTTCTCTTTTTCTCTTATTCTTTATTCTTTTCATAGCACTTTTCTTTCTATTTTCCATCCTCTAATTATCCACCCTCCTCTCATAGAGATGGTCCTTAAGGTCTGGCACAAATTAATCTCTTTTAGTTTGACTTCTTTGTTGCTTAAATTTTTTCTTCATTGTTCACTCTAGGGTCTCAAAAATGGAACAAAAATGTTAGCAAGCATTAAGAGGAAGCTACAATCCAGAGATCTATAACTCAAATAGTCTTTATACCCTAAAGGACATAATAAAGGAAATTAGGAGAAATAGAAACATATTAGAACAATATAGAATTCATGCCTCAACAACACATAAGAATATATTATCAATCTCCAAGTACATCATGTGTTTAGATCTCATCTATCATTCTCTATTCTATATCACTGCCCAATACTAGTCTTCATCAATACTTAGTACTAATTATGGATATTTATTACAATGACATTATTTACAATTCTCAAGCTGGTATTTTACATTACAAGTCGAAATATATATATATTTGTTTCAATACTGCAAGTCTTATTTGGTAGCCTATGTCGGCTCTAGCCAACATTATTCATACCAAAAAGTGTAAAAAAAGATGATCTCAACAAATACCCTAAGACTCTGTTTCGGGTTTCAGGAATCTTGTAAAACCTATTTTACTTAAAAAAAAACAAATACCCTAAGACTTGTGTCATCAAAGGAGGGAAGAGAAGCTTCACTTGACTTAAGCCCTTGGACACATACTATTTTAGCACTTGGTCCCTTCCAACCTAGGGAGCTTAAATTTTCTTGATTTTATCCTCTTAATTTTCATGCTCAAAATTTATAAGAGCAAAAATTTTAATTTGTTTTGCCATGCATTCAGTTTTTTAATGCATTATAATGCAACTCGAGGAAACTTACAAAAATCATAACTTTGATTTGGCAACTCCAAATTGAGTTTCATTTTTTGAAAGTGAATAGTTTTTTGAGCCCAATCCAATGAAATTGATTATGCACTATCTTTATAAAGTGTCATTTTCACGCTAATTTGTGTTGCCTATGCACTACACTCAAAAAAGTGTCAATTGTAAGGGGGTCTCTAAAATTGAATCAAGGGGGCGTAACATGTGTTGCATATTGTTTTCTTCCACACTTCCTACATTTTTTCAATTTGAGACTAATTGAGATATTACGAGGATTATGCATGTAATTATGCATTGAGATAAAGTTCAATTTTTGGGGGGTTCATCATGTAAATATCATAATTTTATTCATTTGTTGTTAGGCTTAGTCCAAAAAACTATTGAAAACTTAATCTCACAAAGCCCACATACCAAATAAAAAAGAATTCCAATTACAAGAAAATTATAATAAGATTCTATTATATCTATTGGATACAAACCAATTGAAATTTGGTAATAGTGTAGTGAATGTGCACTTAGATACCATTTAGATTCCTTGAAGAATACAAGAGAGAATGAAGAAAGATTCAATAACTACCATGAGTGTTTCATACAATGGAATTTATTAATGAAAACCTGTAGTGTTATAGAAGAAAACAAACTTAAAATAGACTATTCCCATATTGATCATAATTTTCCCTAAACTTGACATAATAGATCTCAAATAGTTACACACATGACCCTAAGATTAGCCTAAAAAATTCCATGAAACTCTCCTTGCAACTTGACAACCTCAAAAAATGATTGAGAAATAACATTGTATGAGAATATAGGGAAGACTTGGATTTAAAATAATAATGAAATTTGGCACAAAATAGCTTCTTTAATATGCAATTGAATAGACATAAGGAATTTATGTCTTAATATATTTAAATATTTAATCTCTTTTGCCCCATCTTGAGAAACTAAATATTATTTTCATAAAAAAAAATTATTCCCATCTAACCTTTTATCAATATAAATAAACTTTTCCCAATTATATTTTCACTTTGCAAGCAAAAATTTTGAACCCTACGTGATAGCCCACTTATTGAAAATAAACACATGCTTTTAACCAAGTGATGAGCCAATCTAATGGTCATCTTTTGATAACACTTTTTGTCGTCTTTGTGATAAAGTTTACTTGCAATTGATACTTGAACTTATGTTTTTTATATATATTTTATGTAAGAAATGGGCATAAGTAGGAAGTTAGATTGTGAAAAGGTTATGAAAGTATGACACTTGGAACTTATGATCTTATATAAAATGAAGAAGTAATATAACTACATGAATGGTTCCCTTTTCTATGCTATATTTGAGGGTAAAGTCCTTCCTGTAGCTTAGGTCCTACAAGAGCATTAATTAAGTTGAAATAATTTCTTCTGAATTTTAGTGATGAATATGTGTGTGTGTGTGTGTGTGTGTGTGTGTGTGTGTGTGTGTCGAAGATGGTATGTGTGCGGTAATCCATTTTGCAGGAATCAGTGGAGTAGTTCTAGAATCCAGCAGAGTGTCGTTGAAGAAGTCAAGTTCGGGTTCTTTCACCATAGGCCTCAGGCTGAACCAGTCAATAGCACGTGAACCAAGATAAGCATCATGAAAAGATCTTCGCAGGAAGGTTGGGTCAATACAGTTTCCTATTTTATGCCATGCACGGATCTAGAACCATCATGTGCTACATTCTGGGACAATTTATTGAATAACTGCCATATTCTATTATGAGATGTTTTGTATTGATTACAATCCTCATCTAATGGAGTAATCCTAGATTTTAGTTGTAAGTTGTAGTTTCCCTTTAAATAAGATGACTGCTGAACTTTGAGTAGCACGACAATAGAGATAGAGTTAGTATTCCAGTAGTCTGTTGTAATTCAGCAAAGAGAAAATACAATCTTGTTTTTAGCATCTTTTGTAATCCATGTTTAATGAATAAGTAATGAGAGCTTCAATTTATAGTATCTGAGATCTTGTTTATTCATGCTTCCGTGGGGGCCCACACAGGAGGTGAATCTAATTTGTAGTTAAGTAGGTTTCAATTTATTTTAAATAAGTAGGTTGCAAGTTATTCAAAGTAAGTAAGACTTTGTTGCTCCTGTAGCCATTAGTAATAGCACTAACGGTTGATATTTCAGCTCCTAGTTTAGTTCCATTTCAAGTATTTTCCATTTACTATAATGATGGCTTTTAGAATGGATTAGAGCATATACTTTGCAGTCACCATTTCAAGTTTATGCTCCTTGGTGAATAATTTAATGAGTTCAATGTATTATTTCTAGTGGAAAGGATGCATAATCCTTAACTACAAAGGTATTATAAAGAGCAGTCATTTTTGGCGTCACTACTGGGGATGGTTTCAATCTAATCTAGCCTAGAGTCATTTTAGGCCTAGTTTAGCATTTCTTTTTATGCATAGAAGAAGAGATCATATTCGGTGTTTCCTTCCTCAAGATCATCAAGCCAAGCCATTTAATCTATTCTACCCTAAGCTTGAGGAGCCCCAAGTTGCAGCCATAGAAGCTGAAGAACCATTTGAGAACGTATTTGTTGATGCATTTGATCACTTACTATCATCTGACAAATCCTTGCAATTAGAAAAACTATTTGCTGAACCAGAAGATCTCTTGCAGCCACTAGGGCCTCCTCCAAGGATGGCTCAAACAACCTTTCCCTTCCTAATTTTGCCTCAGCAGGGAAATCAAAATTTGAAGAACATTCCCTCTGCAGCTTTGCCCAAGTTCTATGGCCTCATCACCAAAGACCCTGAGACTTTCCTTTTTGAGTTTGACATCCTTTGTAGGAGCTATGACTATACAACTGACGCACATAAGCTCAAGTTGTTCCCATCCACTCTGAAGGAAGCCGCACTAAGATGGTTTATGGGCCTTGGTGCTAACGCCATAGCAGATTGGACTGCCATGAGCAACATGTTCCTTTCCAAATGCAAAGAATACTATTGAGGGCAAGATTTGAAAGGTGATGACATCTTCAAGATGGCCCAGAAAGAGGACGAGACCCTGGAAGATTATGTCTCTAGGTTCATGTACAACCTGCAGCGTAACACTCAGCATCAACTGAACAAGGACTCTCAGAAACACCTTTTCATTAAAGGTGTCAATGAAGGGAGTATTGAGGATCTGGACCTGATGGCTGGAGGCGACGTTACACAAAAAAATTGGGATGATATCAAAAATATCTTCCTGAACTACTCCCAGGCCACTGTCAAGAAGGGTAGAGGAATTTGAGACCTACCATACAAGTCTGCTTGCTCTGGGGTATCCAAGATAGAACTTTCTAATCTTCTATCAGACTTCAAGAAAGACATCATTAATGATGTCGGTACTCAGCTAGATACCATGCAAGCTAGAAAGAAGAAGGAGGATGATGATGCTATGCTCACTGAATACTGCCCGCATTGCAGGGAGAAGAAGAGGAGCTGTAAATGCAAGACCATTGCAAATGTGGAGTCCCAGCCGATGCCTACAGAGTTCAAAGATATAGATGAGAACAGAGAGGTGTTTTATGTCACTCAGTGTAGGCCATGGGCCCCATGACCAGGTATGCCCCAAGATCCTATGCAAACTCCTAGCAATAATAATCCATGGCTGAGTTTCCCAAATTTAGGTCCCCATAATTTTGGTGGATATAATAATTGGCAGCAACCTCAACAGGGGTGGCACCAACCCCAACAGGGTTGGAAACAACCCTAGCAGGGTTGGCAACAACCCCAGCAAGGCTGGAAATAGCCCCAGTAGGGCTATAAACAACCCTAACAAGGGTGGAAACAACCCCAGCAAGGCTGGAAACAACCTAATCAATAGACTAATCAGCCCAATCAGCAAGCCATAGTGCCCCCTCCACAGCAACAAGCTCTAATGCCTCCTCCTACAGCCACTAATAATCCTCCTGAACCACCGCAACTGCCCGCACAACCTAATCCTAATCCCAATAAAAAACCGCCTACTCAACAGTAGAGCTATGCCTTGCATGACATTCATCTCAGGTCAGGAACCACTCTTTCTTACTGCAACCCCCTTGTTATAACTGAAGTGGAGGAGCCTCCTATTGACCACGAGAATGTGACGGCTCCTATAGCAAAAGAGCATCCATTTCCTCAGAGATTAGCTATACAAGTTGAACCCATAGTAAACCACGTTGTAGCAGACTTACTTGACCAATTAAAGCATATAACGATAAAGATTCCTTTCCTAGATGCTATCAAGGAAGTCCCTGCCTATACTAGAGCTATCCGGGAGGCTTGCATTAAACAACCTGGAAGGAAGAAAAAGGATCCCAAGACCATTCATGTCGTCGGCCAGCTATCTGATCTTATGTTAGACAAGTTGTCTGTACCCAAGTACGCTGATCCAGGAAGTCCTATGGTTACAGTTACCATTCAAGGTATACAAGTTCCAAATGCCTTAGTGGATTTAGGTACATCTATAAATGTTATGACCAAAGAAGTCCTGTCCAATCTGAACATCGCTGGTCTCTGAGACACACCAACCATTTTGCAACTGGCTGATAGTTCTACTGTTAAACCTGATGGGGTAATTGAAGATGTTATAGTCACCCTACATTCCTGGGATTATCCCATAGACTTTGTGATTCTCTCCCCTAAAGCTGATATGGGTGGGTACCCTCTGATTTTAGGATGACCATGGTTAGCCACTGCTGATGCCTTCATAGCTTGCCAGTTAGGGAAGATGACCATCTCTAATGGCATCAATACCAAAAACTTGACACTCTACTCCCCTACTCAACCCATGTTGCAGGACGAGGATGCCATGTGGCCAGAATTAGATGAACTTGATCTAGAAACCAACTCAATCCAGCAGCTCATGGTAATAGGAAGAGAGCCATTTATAGCCTCTAGGGAAGAAGATGAGATAATTTCATCTATGCTCACTAATAACTATGGCATAGATTCCCAGTTGTGTCCACAATCAGACTATGTCTTAGAGACTATTTTGACCTCTCCAAATGCATCTCCATATTCACTATCCTCCAACTGTCTTCATCTCTTATTACCCCAAGAATTGGCTTCACCTCTAATTACTGAGTTGGCCATGATGGATAAGGTCATCAAAATGGAAATTAGTCCTGGCAAAGAATTGAATATCAACTCTAACCTGTTGTTACCATGTCAAAAATCTATCCTTCAATTGCTACAAGAAAACTAGCAGGCTTTTGCCTAGGTTTTCACTGACATGAAAGGAATAGATCCCAAAATTTGTACCCATCGGATCTATATAAGTCTAGATTATAAACCTATCAGGCAGCCCCAACAAAGAGTCAATCCTATCCTGAGGGATATAGTCAAAACTGAGCTCCAAAAGCTATTTAATGTCGGTTTTATCTACCCAATGTCTGACAGCCAATTGGTGTCACCGCTTGTCATAGTGCCCAAAAAATGAGGTAAATGGCGCATTTGTGTGGATTACCAGGAGCTCAATATAGCCACTAAAAAGGACCATTTTCCACTCCATTCATAGACCAAGTCCTTGATAACCTCGCAGGTAAGAAGTATTTTTCCTTCTTGGATGGGTTCAATGGTTACAATCAAATTCAAATAGCTCCCGAGGATCAAGACAAAACTACCTTCACCTATCTGTAACATAAAAAAAATAAAGATTGATGATGATTGATTGTTATTTGTTATGTTACTAAAATGTAAAGGAGGAAAATTGTGGTTTATTGTTATTTGTGTTGATTGTATATTGCAATTGTGATTGTGATTAAGGGAAGATAAGATGCTCCTTTCTTTCAACCTCAAATACACAAATAGGAGATCCAACTTTGATCAACCCCAAAGGGTTAATACACAAATGAATCCAATATTTGGAAAGAGACCAAGAAAGGGGATCTTAAATTCTATAAATTGATTGATTAATATGATTAATGACAGTAATTGAAAAGAATAGGAGAAAGTACCCACCTTACAAAGTGGCAGATCAAAGATTGTTGTTTTCTGAGATCTGTAGACTATTTCTGGAGATGCTAACAGTTGATACTAAACTGGAACAGAGAGACGGACAAAACCCAGAAATATTTTTCCATTTCCATGTCATCTTATGAAAAAGGTTGACCCTGTACCACTTTTTCCAACTCGATCTGCTCAACTCCGAAAGTGTCCCTTTCCGCACAATCCGAAAGAAATCCGAAAAGGGTATCCAGATCTGGCCTCGGATTTACAATCCCAAACCTGTACCTACAAGAAAAATGTTTATTTGTTGTTGGGGAGGGGGTTGCCTTAGTCAAACCCTGATTTAGGAATTAAACTTGAAATCAATAAAGTATGGAAAGCTAACAAGTAGTAGAATTGAATCTAATAGTGAAGCTATGATGTGAAATAGATATGCAATTGTAATTCAGATGTAGCAAGTATGTAAATGTGAAAGAATAGACTTTAGAAACCATAAAAATCCATGATTGTATGCTTGGAATCCACCTTGAAAGAGTTTTGAAGATGCACAAAGGATCTTGAAGGAAGATCACACCATCATGATGGCTAGATCTAGGGTTTGAATGA
>MU226230.1:39322-54081 GCA_018584345.1 Thuja plicata
TTTTATATGGAATTAGTGCACAATCTTCTAAGGAGGCCTACATAGGATAATTAAATCATCATTTAAGCCTTTACCCCTAGGAGAGGACCTATATTAAATATAATTTAGGAATCAACCAATTCGGAACTTGAAACAGTCGACCCAGAAGCGGGAGAGAACTTTTTGCAAAGATCGACATCCGGGAAACTATGGGATTCTGAGTTTGGGACCCTGGGACAGGGTCGAGGTCAGTCCTGTCCTAGGATAGGGTCAATTTCAACCCTATCCTAGGTCAGGGCCAAGGTCAACCTAGTCCCAAAAGGTCGACCCTGTCCCTGCATCCCAGAAACAGAGTCCTGCAACCCAGAATGCAGAAATCAGTCCCGAAAGTGGTATAAGGAGGAGTAGATCAGGGGGATATGATGTAGAAACAGGGGGATGATGTGAGGTCAAATACATCCCCTAAGGAGGGATAAATTCTCTTAACATGGAAGTGCTTCCATTTTAAGATGATACACTATCCTTGGGGAACTTTTGCATATTCTGTCCTCCCTTTTGGCTTATGTAACACTCCTGGCACTTTTCAGCAAGCAGTCATCAATATTTTTTCAGACATATCTTCTGATTGTATGGAAATCTACATGGATGACTTCACTACCTATGGGAATACCTTTGATGAAGCCAAGGACAATCTGGAAAAGGTCCTCCGAAGATGCAAAGACTATAATCTCTCTCTCAACAGTGAGAAGTGTTTTATGATGATGGAAGAAGGTGTCGTGTTGGGACATTTTATTTCCTCACATGGCATCTAGGTTGACCCCACCAAGATTTTAGTCATCATTATTCTTACCACACCAGAGAAACAGAAAGATGTCTAGAGTTTTCTCTCCCATGCTAGGTATTACAGACGGTTTATCATGGATTTTAGCCAAATTGCAGCTCCCCTCTATAATCTGTTACAAAAGGACTCTGATTTTACTTGGAATTCTGAGTGTGATAAGGCTTTCCTGCAGCTGAAGGAAGTTCTAACAACTGCACCCGTATTGCGTGGACCAAATTGGGGTTTGCCCTTCCATATTCATATAGATGCTTTCAATTATGCTATCGGGGTAGTATTGGGCCAACAAGAGGATGCAATTAAACATGCCATCTATTTTATCACCAAGAATCTGCAGGGAGCCGAATTCAATTATATAGTGACAGAAAAAGAGTTGCTTGCAGTAATTTATGCTCTGAACAAGTTCAGGCATTATATTACTGGTTACCAAATTTTTTTCCACACTGACCATTCTGCGATCTAGTACCTAATGAATAAACCAGATATCTCAGGAAGATTGGCTCATTGGTTACTACTCATGCAGGAATTTGACATCACAATCATCGACAAGCCCGCGAAAGCCAATGTTGTGGCTGACTTTCTCTCTTGCTTGCACGTTCCTGATGATCCTGCAGCCATAGATGATAGTTTTCAGGATGAACATTTGTTCCTGTTGCAAGCACACAATCCATGGTATGCTGACCTTGCCAATTATCTCACAACTGGTCGAACCCCAGCCCACTTTTCTTCCAAGGAACGCCAGCTGCTAGCTGAGAAAAGTTTCAACTTTTCTTGGATTGTTGGTTTCATGTTTTACACTGGCCTAGACCAAGTTATGAGACGATGCATCCGTGAGGATGAAACTTATGACATCCTCTAAGCATGTCATGATGAGCCATGCAGTGGCCACTTTGTAGCCAAAAGGACAACCTTCAAAATCTTGATTATTGGGTATTATTGGCCGACTCTCCACAAAGATGCCGCTCAGTACAGCAATAAATGTGATCGGTGCCAACGGATGGGGAGGCATACTAAGACCGATGAGATGCCCCTATAGCCACAGGTGGTGGTCACACCCTTTGATAAGTGGGGCATCAATTTTGTGGGTCCAATTGACCCTTCTTCTCAAGGTAAGTCTTACATTTTAGTTTGTACTGACTATTCTACTAAGTGGGTCGAGGCTAAACCATTGAAGCATCCCCGAGAGAACAATGTTGCTAAATTCTTGTATGAGGCCATTTTTACCCGCTTTGGTGTTCCAAGGGAAATCATCTTTGATCAAGGGGCACAATTCAGTTCCAACCTCATCGCTACTCTAATGGAAGAATATGACATTCGTCATGCTAAGTCATCTCCCTACCATCTGCAGGCCAATGGTCAGGTCAAAGTCACTAACTGTGAATTGGAGGCCATTCTTACCAAAATTGTCGCTGTTCATAAGAAGGATTGGGTAGCCAGGCTTCTTGAAGCACTGTGGGCTTACCGCACTACTTGGAAGTCTACTATAGGATTCACCCCGTTCCAGTTAGTCTATGGAAAGACGGCCATGATGCCTATCGAGTTCAAACATAAGACATTGCAAACAACATTGGAGCTCGACCTTGATCTCACTACAGCTTAGCAGGAATGAGTTCTCACCTTGAATAGTCTAGATGAATGGAGGAAGTCTACCCTAGCTAACACCGAACTGATCCAACAACAGCGCAAACAGTGGCATGAAAAGTTTATTAAAGATAAAACATTTGTCGTCGGTGACTGGGCTCTCTTGTACGACTCCAGTTATCACCACAATCCTGGTAAGTTCCAAACCCGCTGGTTAGGGCCTTATGAAATTATTGCTGTATTTTCCAATGGTGCTGTGCAGTTGTCAACCGTTGACCCTGTTTGATTCAAGTTACTGGTTAATGGCTAGCGTCTCAAGCTGTACCATAAACCCCAGAGCAAAACTGAGTTCCTGTAGCAATTTGCAAGCACTAAAGTCCACGATCCTCCTGTAGCGCAAGAATGTGAGCCCCTCGCTCATATTCATTCTTCGCTTTGAGAATAATGTTCGCTTCAATCCATAATAAATAATTTCTTCTTGAAAGTACCTTCTCCATAATAACAACCTCACCTCACCTTTTTCTCTCTTCCATCTTTTTCATTTCGCTGTATCACTCCATTTGAGCATATCTCGTCATTTGCCGCTCTTCCTGTAGCTCTTTCCAGGTTCGTGGCACGATCTCTCGTACATATTTTATTTTTATTTGCTTTATTTAGGAGTTCAGTGTTCTTTAATTTAATGCTCTTGTGAGACGTGGCACAGTGGGACCCGTGCCTTCACCTTAGTTGGGGGGAGGTTTATTTATTGTTTGTTTATTATTTCAGTCATTTCATTGCTTCATGATATTTACTTCCTGTCTTGTCAAAACTCTTTTCCACATTCAACTGCTGATAAATGTCTTAAAGAGTCTGTAACCTGTGATTATGTCATCAATTATCAATGAATTAAAAGCTATTAATGAGTTAAAACAATAATTATTTGGGTGCGATGTGTTCGGGTGGCAAATACCTTAACACGCGCGAACAAATTATGAAAACCAATATGCTCTACTTCTTGATATGAGTGTTCTTCAGTACTATTTCATCTCTAAATTTCTGCACCATCAATCTGCAAAAGCTTTGAGTCTATAAAATGAATTCTCCATTACGAGGTTCAGCATACATCCTGCGGGGCAACATTTTGACAGTAGCAGCTATGGGTGGGCATCTCCAAAGGCACAAGCTATCTGATCACAGTGTTCTTTTAGCATCAGCAGCCAGTTGTGAAAAATTTTGTAGAAGAGGATGGTTAGACTACTACTTGAGCCTCAACGGATTTGATGAAGAAATCGCTCATGAATTTCTGAATACTTTATGAGGTGGGTTTGCAGTAGTAAAAGGGTTGAAAGTTGAATTCTCAGAGGAGATAGTGGCAGAACTCACAAAGTTACCGCAAGAAGGGGAAACGTGGTCAAAGGATAATGATGTGCATTCGGCTAGGGAACAGTTTACTCTTCATGGTGACCCTCCTCTGGATGTTGACAAGAAGCAGGGTACCTCAAGAATCTCACTGCCTGAAGATTACATGCAGCTGACCACCTTCATCATTCAGTATTTCACTTGCGAAGGCCGATATAAGTACCTTCATGGGATACATTTCAAGATTTTGAGTGCCCTACGCCATGACAATCGACCGGTGAGTCTACCTAGTTTTTTGTTCAATATTATTCAGAAACAAGCTGCTATGGTTCAAATAGGAAAAGTTCAGGCTATTTCGCACCATTGTTTAATTAAAGCTATCATAGAAAAAGAATTAAATAAACAGTCCATAGGCACATGGGAGGAATTTTTACAAATGGATAATTTAGCACCTAGGGTATTAGGCCCTAGAGGCCAAGGTGTCGGGAGAAGGGAAAAATCTGAAACAGGAGTTTGTAAGGTTATCTCAAGAATTGATCCTGAAGCCTCCTCCTCAAACCCAAGATAACCTAAAAGGAAGGCTTGTATAAAGAAACTCCTGTTGCCACTAAGAAAAGAAGAAAATGTGGTAAAGCCACTATTGCCCCTAATATCTCTCCCACTGAGGAAACCCAATCACCTTCTAAGGAGACAAAAATCAAAACCCTAGGAGAAGAGGCAATAAATTTTGAACCACAATCTAGTAGGAATGGTGCATCTGATGAAATCCTACCCGAAGCTGAAGAAGAGACCATGAGAGAAACCCCTGCAGCCATTAAGAAAAAGAAATGCATGACCCCTCAAAGTTATATTCAAACCCCTGCGAGGTGAAGTCCTTGATTTATCACCACTTCTAACAAAAATGTTGAGCCACCTACTCATACCATAGAAATTGAATCTTCCCCATCCATTGAACAACCTTTCCCTGAGCCAATAAACTAGGAGTCAATAGAAATTGAAGGAATAGGTAACATTTCTGAGAAGGATCCTAAATCAGGAAAGGATGTTTCCAGTGTTGATTATATTCTTGTGGGAAGTGATGAAGAATCAGAAAATGAGGAAGGATGTGTTAATAGCCCTGGTATGCAAGATAACCTTGAGGATTCCATGGAAGAAGATTCGGATGACTCAGAGGGTTTTCCTTCTGATGAATTCCCTATGCTTAACCAAGAAGGGATTAGGAACATAATAGGACAGGTCAGTAAGGATAATTTAGATGTGTTGGCAAATACAGCTGAAACTTGCCAAGAGAATGATTCAATTAGAACTCTTGTTGTAAGTAAGGGTAATCTTTTTCCACATCGAGATAAGAAAGAACAACCACATACCACATCTTCTCAGCCTAGGGCATCTGAACCTGTACCTAAAATTGCCACTAAATGGATTGACATCCTTGATCAGGGACCAATGCCACCAGCAGATTTGTCCACCCCCGTTGCTGCAGGGTTACACTTATATTAGCAATTCCTATGGGAAAAGGTTCAGTGGGGTTTGGAAAAATAAAAATTACAGAGAACCATTGATGAGCAGGCTCATCAACTTAAATAGAAAACAGATCAGGTAGCAGTATTGGAGGAAAGGATTCAAAAGATATCTGAACTAATTCCTCAGGCAATGGCATGTAGATTGCCATCCCCAATCTATACCTTGTTCTTAAGAGAGAAATTTGTCAATTTTCAGATGACCGGGGTTGTAGAGGGGTTGAATCCTTCTGTAGCAACTCCACATGAATTTTATGATGCTTTCCAGTCGGCCCCAACGGCCATCAAAAACTTTCTATGTGAGTTGTACTTGTACAATTTTGCAGTACCTAATAATCATGAGTGGAATTCTCTTTTGTATGTAGGGGATGTTCAATTAAGGGCAGTAATGTCCTGGGTTCAAAATGAAATAAGCAGGGAACATTAGGATCTACCATATAGAAACAAGGAAATAGATATTCCGTTAATGATTAGACCTGAGGTACAGGATTCCAGGAGGACTTATCTTGATTGGATTTTGATTACCCTAAATCCAAGTGGAGCTCAAAAGGTTAACCTAGTTAGGGAGCAGGCATATTTAGATTGGGAACAACATTCAGCCCAAAGTGTTGATGATGTAATTTCAGCATGTAGGCAAAGGTGGATGGGAATGTCACATGATCTAAGAATCAGGGAGCCACAATCCCCTCAGAACTTAATCCTTGCTGCTCGAAGGGTTCCACGATATATATCAATGGGTAGAACACTCCATAATTATTGGATTCCACTAAGGTTCCAGCCACCTCTGTTCCTGCAACCTTTAATGGTAGTAAATGAATCGACAGAGGATTATAGCACAGCCTAGGAAGAATAGCGGTGGAAAAGGCTGCGAGATACTCATGGATACTTCGACCATGTGTTTAATGAATCAGGAGTCAAAACTGCCAGTGACTTGAGGGTACGAGCTCAGGTTTGCAACTTCATAATTGCTAGAGGCCAGCAATAGCTCAGTAGGGGGGAATGATGAGCCAATCTAATGGTCATCTTTTGATAACACTTTTTGTCATCTTTGTGATAAATTTTACTTGCAATTGATACTTGAACTTATGTTTTTTATATATATTTTATGTAAGAAATGGAAATAAGTAGGAAGTTAGATGGTGAAAAGGTTATGAAAGTATCACACTTGGAACTTATGATCTTATATAAAATGAAGAAGTAATATAACTACATGAATGGTTCCCTTTTCTATGCTATGTTTGAGGGTAGTGTCCTTCCTGTAGCTTATGTCCTACAAGAGCATTAATTAAGTTGAAATACTTTCTTCTGAATTTTAGTGATGAAAATATATATGTGTCGAAGATGGTATGTGTGTGATAATCCTTTTTGCAGGAATCAGTGGAGCAGTTCTAGAATCTAGCAGAGTGTCGTTGAAGAAGTCAAGGTTGGGTTCTTTCACCATAGGCCTCAGGCTGAACCAGTCAAGAGCACGTGAACCAAGATAAGCGTCATTAAAAGATCTTTGCGGGAAGGCTGGGTCAATACAGTTTCCTGTTTTATGCCATGCGCGGATCTAGAACCATCATGTGCTACATTCTGGGACAATTTATTGAATAACTATTGTATTCTGTTATGAGATATTTTGTATTGATTACAATCCTCATCTAATGGAGTAATCCTAGATTTTAGTTTTAAGTTGTAGTTTCCCTTTAAATAAGATGACTGGTGAACTTTGAGCAGCATGACAATAGAGATAGAGTTAGTATTCCAGTAGTCTGTTGTAATTCAGCAAAGAGAAAATACAATCTTCTTTTCTGCATCTTTTTTAATCCATGTTTTAATAATAAGTAATGAGAGCTTCAATTTCTAGTATCTGAGATCTTGTTTATTAACGCTTCCATGGGGGCCCACACAAGAGGTGAATCTAATTCGTATTTAAGTAGGTTGCAAGTTATTTTAAATAAGTAGGTTGCAAGTTATTCGAAGCAAGTAAAACTCTGTTGCTCCTGCAGCCATTAGTAACAGCACTAACGGTTGTTCCTGCAGCAAAGGTAGTTAGCTAGTTTATTTTTCTTTCAGCATAGAGTTAAACTTCCTATTCTAGCAAGTTCCTTTATCTTTAGATTACGTTGTTGATATTTCAGTTCCTAGTTTAGTTCCATTTCAATTATTTTCCATTTACTATAATGATGGCTTTTAGAATGGATTAGAGCATATACTTTGCAGTCACCATTTCAAGTTTATGCTCCCTGGTCAATAATTTAATGAGTTCAATGTATTGTTTCTAGTGGAAAGGATGCATAATCCTTAACTACAGAGGTATTATAAAGAGTAGTCACCAAGCACATTAAAATTTAGAACTAGAATTCCCTTTACAAATAATCAAGAATTATGTCAAACAACATTACTTGCAACCATTTGACCTTCACATTCTTCTTTCTCCTAAAATCATATTGCACTTGTGCTCTTTGAGGCCACATATTCTCTTACACTAAAATATTCTCATAAGATAACTCAACCATGTTCCTCTCGAATGCAAACTCCAATTATAATATGGGATGCAAGACAGTTGAAACTTTTATAATAATGCTCAAACCTTATTATCATCCCCACATGATCATGCACAATAAAAAATAATATTAAAACATATTAGAGACCTCTCTTAATCAAGACCAATCTGTTTGTAGCCACCACTTTAATTAATTGCATATTAAATCACAAAATGGATCTAGTAACCATTGGAATTTAGAGCCACTAGACTCTTGAGCTCAATTTTTTTTAATATTCCATTTTTCCATACATTTGAACATTACATTACTCATGATAGAGTATTTCATTAATATTAGGTATTTCAATTTTGTTACAACATACTCAATCACCATACTAGGTGTTCAACTTTGTAATTTTCACTTTCTCTTTGTGCAAAAAATTATTATCATGTCTTGGGCATTTGCAACTAGTCCAAGGGATTTATGATTGATTTGGGATGTTTTTTTGACAACTAAAGCATGCAAAAATTTTCTTGGGTATTTTCAACCATGAGTAAGGGTGTGAAAAATAATTACAAACACTTAAAATAATTTCCAAAGTTCTTTAAAACATGGATGGGTCATTTGGAATAATGACATGGGTATTTTTTAGTGCACATAATTTTCAATGTTGAAGTGTTGCTTTGTTATGTTGAGGCATAAACAAAGTTTCCTAGATAATTTCAAGCAATGAAACCTTTAGTTTTTATAGTTTAAAGTGCCTAAAAATCCCTCTAACAACCCTTCATATATGACATCAAACAATTATATCACGAAAATATCCCCAAACATAGGTTTGGCCATAAAAAAGGTACCCAAACAATGTTGTGCATTGGGGACATTTGATAAATCTTATAAACTTATTTGCATATAAGAAAATAAATTTATTTTGGTTTCACCCTCATCTTAATAATCAGGGAAATTATAGATCAATCTTTATGTAGCACATGATTCAGCCTTCAACATAGGTTTTGGTGAAACAAGGGCCTAAAGATTACACTATGTGTTGCCCACACCCATTTGACCTTTTTAAGAAAATCTTTCCAATTAATTTTCATATTTTGTGAGGCCCTAAAGCTTGAGGGGCTTAATAAATGAAATAAAAAACAATTACGGTCTCATTTTAATAACCCTCTATTTTTTTTAAAAAAAAATGGAAATCAAATTTTGTTCTAGTCAAATAAGAGGATTTTAGCCATGAGTACATAAAAAATTTGAGGGCCACATTAATGTGAAACCTTGTATCTAATCACTATTTTTTAAGCTTCATTGCAACTAAGACTAGTCAATCATTAATATTTTTTCATTTCAATGTCAAAACATACTCGATGACTACAAAACTAGATCCAGGTATTGATGATGACGTATAAATAGACATACAATATCTAGAACTGAGAAATTTTTACATTTTAATGATGTTGTTTTTTGGAAAATGATGTCTCAACCTTGTAATTAGAAAAGGTTACTATTGATAGTTAAGCATGAGGGGTTGTAAGGGGGTAATTGCGGGGTCTAGAGGCATTACCTTTTTTGCAAGAGGTTTGGGGGTCATCTACTTCAAAAGGGTTTCAGGGGTAGTACACCTAGAAGTGATATTTTGTGTTTACTTTTCTATTGTAAATCTAGATCGTTCATCATTAGGTCTAAGATGTAATCATAGGTATTATGTTGGTTTTCCTTCTCCAGAATGCAAGCATATTTTATAAGGGAATTGTATTGAAAATGTACAATATGATTTATTATGAGAGTTTTATCTAATTGTTGAGTTGCCTCTAAATCTCTGGTTGATGATATTATTTTCAAAACTTTCTCTACAAGTATATTGTAATCTTCTAATTTTTTGAATAATATATTGGGTAAATTTTTGAATATGACTTTTTCTCCCAAAAGGGTTTTCCCCATAAAAATCACTATGTAGTGGTATGCGTGATATGCATCTTTCTCTCTATTTGAAGATTGTAAATGTTGTATAGATTTTTTTTTAATCAACCTTCTCTCAAGATTAGTTTAGGTTGATCCACTACCTCAGATTCCCTATAGCTCTTCTACGGACATTCCGAAAAGCACCACAATATTAAAATTAGGCTCAATAGTCATTTGATCATCCCAAAAATGGGTTTTATGCTTATCTTGAATTACAAAACTATTCCAGCAAGTGGATTTTGAAGATGAGCCCCATCTAAAGTTATTAATGCTAGTATTTTAGATCAACATGCCACTACACGAATTGAAAATTAGGTTTCATTGTCAAACTAACAATTCTTTGCAACAAAAATGGGGCATAAAACAATATGTGAAGAGATTTTCATTTAATAAGAAAGAGATCAAATTCCTTCACAATTGTTCATGTAAGAATATCCTCTCATTGAATCAATCAATCAAATAAAATTTACAAAAATAAAATTGTATTGTCATCTATGTAAGGGAACCTTGTTGAGTCAACCAATCATGACTATAGACACTAAAATATTTCTCTAGAGTCCTGGTTGGTCACGTTCATCACCTATTCCTTATTAATTGAACATGTCCTCATCACCCGCTATGATTAGTCCCCATTGCCTAGTCAAATTCATCACTTAGAGAAGCTCCTTTACCTAAGGTATTTCACACTATTAAATAATTTTATTATTTAATTAATCACCTTTTCCATCTCTTTACAATAAATAAATAAATAATTGATTATTTCTACCTATTTTTCATTTCGTAGAAAGAATTAAATATTAGTTTATTTAATTATGCCTATATTACATCAACACATTTCACAATTAAAGTGTACTTAAAAGACACTTATTCTTATGGTTCCATTATTCTCTCCACCAAACCCAAGAATGCAGCCCTCCTAGGTGTACATGTCCTTTATTACCTCATGGTCCAAACCACTTGCTAAACTTAGTAAATTCATCCTACCCATTCACACATCCACATAGAACTAATCCACATATAACTAGTCAACGAGAAATTAAAATCACAATAGAATCATTGGTAATATTTTGAGTTGATTTTAATGTTATCATTATGTTTCTTATCTCTTTTGTGAGCTCTTCAACTAGTCAAGGAGCAAATCAAATCTCAATGTCATCGTGGATGCCATTTTAAGATGATTTTTGATGCTATAGTGTTGTTTTTAATCTCTTTTATTTGGTTTTCAATTAGTCAAGGAGTAAACAAAATCTCAAAGGAGTCATGGATAATATTTTGAGTTGATTTTGACATTATAATGTTAATTTTGATCTCATTTTTTTGTGACGAAGAATCAAATGTCTTGCTTTAGTTTTCATTTGTATTTTTAAACTATTTCTTACAAATACAATATATAAATGAAATATTTGTCTTATAAAAAATATTATTTATAAGATGACTAATACATTCCAGTATGTTAATAAAGATTAAATTAGTGATCTTCTTATTACCACTTTCAAAAGAATCATCTTACTTTCAAAGTGATGCTTAGAAAAGATGAGACATTATTTTATTTAAGAGATCTTTGATTCAATATTTTTTTTTTATGTCCCCTTTGATAGGGACTTTGATTTGAATATTTAAATATAATTCTTGATCTTTTTATTAGTAGAATTTTTTTTGTCACTTTGATAGGAATATTTAAAGATAATCTTAGATTTGTAATAGATTATTTTTGTCACTTTGATAGGACCTTGATTGGACTATTCAAGAATACTTTAATAGATTTTTTTTTTATGTCACTTAAACTATGTTTTTAAATTTATTAAAATGCAACTGTTTCTGAATGGGGAATCATTCGTACAAACATTTGATTCGAATATTTACAGACAAATTTGTAGAACATCTTACTGTTTCTAAATCGAATCATTTCACAATTGAAAATTGTGTTAGAAAGCTCACAAAAACCATATAACAATGTAGAGCCCCACATTGATTTTTATAACCTTAGTCCTCCAAGTACCAAAATAAAGTCCATAAATTATAAAAAATAGATATACGATAAAGGAAGCAAAAGTAAGTTAAAAGGTGCAGACAGAGCCCTCTTCATTATCTCCATGGTCTGTCCCATTGTATACTCACAAACAACATTCAACAAAGTAAACGTCTTTCAGTAGTCGGTGTTGGTGCACAATTTTCTGACCGGCTTTCACAGGCGGTTTTCGCGACCATTTCTTCATAGCTTGGAATTTGTACTAGTTAAAAAATACCTCTATTTCGATTGTGCGGATTGCGAGCTGGAAAGCTTTAATTACACAGAGAACGGCTAATAAGGAAAAGCTTCAATTACTGACTGCAATGCTGGTATGACAATAACATTGAAACGAGGGAATCCATCTTCCATTAAAACATTCTTCCACTCCTCCTCACTTCTTTCTTTCCCACCAGAGCTCAACGCAATCATTAGCAGGTCAAACACAAGACCCAAAGTGGGATCGAGCACCGTCTTCTCTCGGGCGTTCAGAACAGAATCCACAATTATCACCTTCCCTCTCTCCGGAATCGCCTTTTTGCATTCCTTCAGAATCTTTACGCATTCCTCGTCCCCCCAATCATGCAATACCCACTGCAAAATTTCTTGAGGGGTTTAAAAAATGAAATTAGAAACTCTTAAAGATCTCATTTTAATAACTCTTTATTTTTTGTATTAACTATAAGGAGATCGAAAATTACATCGAAATGTACAAACAGAGGTCGAGCCTCAAATGGAGAGAGTCAAAGTAACAGAGTTTGATGACATATCCAAACGAAGAACAGCAAAAAAGGGAGATAAGAGATTAGTGCACAATATCATCATAGGACAGTCCATCCCAAAGGACCTTCCATCCAGACAATGTTCTTCTTTTCTTGGATTTAGGCCAACATGTAGATTTGATCATCCGTGACATTCTTGTTCTTTTTAACACATATATGTGTGTGTGTGTGTGTGTAAATATATATGTATATATATTATATTAATAAAATATTTAAAATTTTATATTATATAATTTTATTAAATTAAATTTATAATTAAATAAAATTATGAAAGTAGATAACATTTTAAGACATATGATTATGATATTTATGATATTTTCACAAAGTATAATGTCAATAGATGTTATGTCATATTAAAATATTTCTATTTTGTTAGTTTCCTTTTCATATCTAATAATAACATTTTTATCCAACTAATATATTTGATATTTGTTTTTATCAATAATTAATATGTTTGATATTAGTTATAATAAATTAAAAAACTAGTATCATTTTTATTTAATTATTTATTTATTTAATAAACTTATTCAAGACTAAGTTTATTGTTTTTTATTAAGGAAAAAAGGTTTTGATTGGTTCCTGAAACCCTATAGAGCTATAAAAAAATTGAAAACATAGTAACGATTAGCATCAACATAAAAGGAACAGGCAAGCCAACATCCAAACAAAACAGCCCCAAAGATTACATAAAGCCAGGGACAAAACCAAAAAGACCAGGCAAAAAATTCAAGGACGCAAATCAGGCAATTTCTCTGAGAATCTCAGCAGCACGAAACTCCAGCTCAGTCATTCTACCCGCAGCCTCTTTCAGGTCAGACAGGTATTTATCAACTTCCTGGTTCTCCATCTTCATTATGGTGGCTCTTGTCCTCTTCTTTGATCCCTCTTCAAGTGACTTATCCCTACCACAACTCAGTGACTAATCCTCCTTGCTTCCCCTTTGCTCTTCTATCTTGGCAATAAACACCTTAATGTTATCATTTGATGCTTTTAGGATATTGTAGCTTTGTTCAGCAATTTTAACTAGAGATTCCTCAATACTTTGGACCCTTTTCTTCAACTCGTTCACTCTGCTATCTAGCTCCCTATCCTCCTCTATGTTCTTGTTATTGTTTCTAATGTTTTCTTTCTCCAGCCTGTCCATTCTTTTTTTCAGCTCATAGATTTCAAAGAAAGTCCATTTAGTGGTTCTGTAACTATCAGTGACACTATTTTTAACATTGTTCAGCACATCCATTTGAGGATCCTCCCTTACATTGTCGCTAAGAATAACTAAAGCTGGATCAATTAACTCTTCCATCTGGATTCTTCCCTCCTTGTTCTCCTTAACCAAAGTCTTAATCATTTCTCTCTTTATCCCCATTTTAGCAGAAACCGTATCAAAATTCCTCCAAACAACTTTCTTGTTTTTACCAGTGGTTTTGCAAGTGTAATGGTCAGCCCCATACTCTTAAAACCCCTAATTCTGATCAGCATCCTCATTCTCCCTCCCCTGATTCTCCTCTTTTTCAGCTCTCTCCTCTTGCATAATGTCCTGGCTGTCCTGCCTCTCCTCCTGGGTCTCCTCCTCAAACTCTTTCCTTCTTTTAAGCCTCGTAACCCCCTTCCCTGAACAAACCTCCTCTTTCTGAACCAACAATTTAATCGTTATCTTCCTCTTGCCTTCCATCTTCCCCATCTTCCCTCCTTGTTTGGTATTTCCCTCTTCACCAGAACTCTCATCCTCCATTTCCATACCATCATCATTCTCATTGTAATCCCTATCAGAGGAAATCTCAATATGTTGTTTTAAAATTAGAGAATCAATTTTCTCCATTTTAACCCTTTTCTTCCCCTTCTTCGTCTGCTGAATCTCTTCCTCCTCAGTATCCGAGTGCATATCTCAGCTGTCCTCAGTATCAGAGGGAACATAATCCTCACTGAGTACTCTGGCTCATCTTTTCCCTCCTCCATGCTCTTAATTTCCTTCCCCATAGTCTGAGCTTTAAAATATTCATGAATTAACAATAGCAAAACCTCATGGATAGCCGGGTTGCTGATGGGTTTCTCCTTATAATCGTTAATATTTTCATTGATAGACGAATATAGGAAGAAGGGGATAGATATCTTAGCCCCATACCTGAAATGGTTGAGAAGCACAAAGTGGTGAGTGCTTATTGTAATACCCCAAAATTGGCACCTAATAACTTAATCAATTTTGGTGCATTTTCTTATCTTCGAAGTCCTATTTTATTAGGCAAATTCGTCTCCTAATTGACTTTAATCGACTGAGTTTCAAATGCA
>MU226230.1:54409-70983 GCA_018584345.1 Thuja plicata
ATGAAGAGACAACCGTTTCTTTTCAAGAAGCTCTTCATTCTCTCTCTTTGGTTTTCTATAAAAGAGGCTTCTTTTCTTCATTGAAGGATCTTGATTTTTTTGAGCATCATAACTATAGTCATTTTTTTGCTTCAATTTCATGCTTTAGACTACATTCTTGCATAATTAACTTAGTTGTTAGTTGCATAATTAGCTTAATCACATTTTCAATTCCATAGATTACTTGCATTTCATTTCTAGATTAATTGTATTTCAATTCTACTAGCTTAAATCATGCTTCAAATCATAGAATAATATCATTTTTCATTATATTTAGTTGCTGATTTCTCACTTTCAATGGCTATTTCACACACATTTGCACTCTAAAAATCCTCCATATTAGAGCAGATCCGGTTGTTGGCTCTCGTTCTGAGGGTATACTACAACAATCACTCCTAATTAGGAGGCAACAGGTCGTCTCAATCCCTTCGTAGAGCAAACAATTCAATGTTTGCCTTTGCGAATTCATGGATTGAATAATGACTATGTTGAGTTTCTTGTTGGATTGAGAGGTCACGTTCAGCAATAAACACTTATGCGGTCGAATCTCGTATCCAGAGAGATGTACTTGATAATAACCCGCAACACGAACCTCCACAGAAACTTCATTGAACTCGACTGGTAGAAAGTGCCTTTCTTCACTAAAGCATTCATTTCCTCTACATCTTTAACAAATTATGTCAAAACTTGCCCATAAATCTTCCTATCTCTATAAAAAAATTTCCCTATAATGGGGATACCCGTCACAGCCGAGACTATTTCCTCCGTCACCATGAAATCCACCCCATTAATTTTGACTTTCCCTTCATTCCAGATTTTCACCATCATCTTCGTAACATAGGGCTTCCAACCATGAAGACGCTCAATGAAGGTAGTCACCTCACCTTTTTTCAAAATCTTCCAGACCTTAGAGCGTCGTCGCCATTTTTCAGTTTCCTTCTCTGGTTCCCTCCTATGCCTTTCACCCACCATTTCAACTCCTTCTCTGCCTCCTCTATTTATGGTATTTTCCCATTAAAAACCCTCTATTTCCAATTGAGATTATGTTTATGCTTCGTGAATCTTCTTTTAGACTCGTGAATGTAATAATCAATTTTATGCCTCCAAGTGTGTCGATGAGACCTGAAAAAGTAAATCCCTCCACCTCTCCCGTACTTGCACATCATTCGGTGATACTTCCCCCATATGTCATTACTCTTCATTATTATCATTTAATATATCTGAGTATTCCTGGAACACGATCACTTTCTATCAGAGCTAAGATTTCTAGCAGAATTTTATTCCCGTCATTCCACCTTTTTGCTCGCTAACTCTTGACTCCCATATTTGCCAACCTGTCAGCCACCTGATTGGCTTCCCGATATTCATGAGCCACATGGACCTGTTCAAAGGTTTTGAGGATTTTTCTACACTCCCCTATTATGTTCTCAATTGTCCACACGGGCTTGGTCTTTTCATTTAAGCAATCTATTATGTTCTTTGAGTCCCCTTCTAACCACAATTTCTTGATCCCCATATCTCGAGCTAGCCTTAAGGTGTGATATGTCGCACTCGCCTCTGAATAGTGGTTATTTTGTGACCCCAAGGGAGCTAAAATAGCTGTAGTGCCTTTTCCATGAGAGTTCCTTATAATTCCTCCCACTCCAGCCTTCCCAGGGTTTCCTTTTGCAGCCCCGTTAAAGTTTGCTTTGAAACCGGCTTTCCAGTGGTAAGGTCCATCTGCAATCCTTTCTCTTATTGGTATCATTAACCCCTTTGTTGTGAAGTGGATTGGGACCTTTGCTGTTAGTGTAGTTTTCCATCAGGGCATTAGTTATTTTGTGGGAAACATACTTAGCAGTGGTAAATTTTTCCCAAAAGATCCTGTTATTTTGCTCCTTCCACACTCCCCAACATATGTGCGGCATCACCCAAGACCATAAACAATGCCCTCTCAACCCCTGTTGCCATTGGTCAAAGAGCTCAAGAGTCGTAATGGGGAAACACCAAGACATCTCAAAAAAAGACAGGAAATGATACCATATTTGTCTGGTGAAGTCATAGTGGATAAACAAGTGGTCCACACTCTCACTTTGATTTTTGCATAAGATAGATCTATTAGGAATGTATTGCCCTCTCTTTATAAGGTTATCCACAGTCAAAATATGATTTTGGAGCATAATCCAAAAAAAGATGTTTGTTATCAATTATTAATTTTATTAATTTTAAATTTTAAGTTTTATTAATATTTTACATTTTTATTTATTTTATTTAAAGAAAAGCTCCAAAAGCCCTACTATAGTCAAACCAAAAAGAGAGTGATGATTGATAAGCCAACCCCAACCACCAATAGGAGTTAGACGAACAACCATCCACAACAAGGAAGCTCCCAAAAAGAACACTGGGGAAGAGTCACAAATGCCCCACCCCACCTTCTCCAGCACAAACTTAAAGAATCCACAGTAGAACCTCCAAGCACAACAAGAGAGGAGCAAGAAAATCCTCAAAATAAAACACAAGACAATGAACCCGCAACCCCGAAGATAGGGCAAGAGCCCCAAAGCAAGGAGCCTAGGCCGCAAGTACCTTCATGAAGCTGCTTCAAAACTGCAAAGGGAGCAAAAGGGCATCTTAACACACCCTTCCATAGAGGAGCACTAGGCATAAGAAACAAGCATAGAAGCCCCAACCAAGAAGACAACCCCAACAACATCCATGAAAGAAAAAATGCCCCTCAAACCACCTCTCACACACACTAAGAATAGGAGCAACACTCCCACGAAAACAAACTAGAAAGAAAAGGTCCCAAAACCCCCAAATGAGTCAATGCCATAAACAACCTCTTTTCCCATAAAAGAACCAAGCTGTCAATGGTAACAAGCATATATTACAAACAAGGTAGACACAACACAGATAGAAAAGACACTAGCAATGTAGTCGAACTCCTCCACTCATTCCAATGTTGATAAATAGAATGAAGCAGAGACACCAAATAAATGCATTAGCTTCCAATGCCACCAAGACATTTGCATGATCCCTACAATAGCTAACAAGGGAGGCACAAAATGCGTTGGCATAGTAGAGGGAAAGGGCAATGACACTCTAATAGGAGTAAGACCCTACCATATGACAAACAACTCCCCATGAACTGGGCCAAGGACAAGAGAAAACATAATGACTTTTACCATCCATGTCACCCTCCTTGACCACCTACGAACAAGTGAGACAGACACTCTAGTCACACAACAACATATTCGTAGTGGCCTAAAAACTTTAGCAAAAAATTTAGAGAAATAAAATGGAAGAAGCCAGAGGGGCCATAGATGCCCACACATAGAGGCATGACAGGGACAAGACAAACCATCAAGTAATAAGTCTCCTTAGAGCTACCTAGATCGTCATCTTCATCAACATCCTCTTCTTCTGCAAGCTCAAATTCTGAAAACTCACCCCCACTCCTCTTGCCCTCAGAGCCATCAATAAGATTATAAAACTATTATAGTTAATTTTTAAATAATAATTAGTTATAATGTAATTATATTTATAAGAACATATAATATTTGATCTAATATAAATTGTACCATTATTATATATTGTATTATATATAATAGAAATTATTAAATCTACATTTAAATTATTATTATAACTTGATATATTATAGTGTATACACTAGAATTACACACTAATGTGCACATGAAAATTTATGACAAGTACAATGACCTACAATATGACATCACAATGCGCCAAGCATGGTGGTACAAAGTGAAAGATGCAATTGCAACTTTTATGTCATTTAGGAATATTCAAAGATAATATTAGATTTCTAAATAGAATATTTTTATATCACTTTGATAAGAACCTTGATTTGACAATTCAAGAATACTTTATATCTTTTGATATTTAATAGATTTTTTTTTGTCACTTTGATAAGAAAGTAGATTATAACATTTAAAAATATTTTTATTTATAATACATCAATATTTAAAAGCATGTTTATATAATTTTTATAAAATGAAGCAATTTCTGAACGGGGAATCATTTGTACAAACATTTGATCTAATATTTATAGACAAATTTGTACATAGAATTGTTAAAAATAAAGGACATCTTACTCTTTCCAAATAGAATCATTTCACACTTGGAGATTGTGATAGAAAGCTCACAAAAACCATATAACAATATAGAGCCCCACATTGATTATTATAACTTTATTCCTGCAAGTACCAAAATAAAGTTCATAAATTATAAAATATACATATACGATGAAGGAAGCAGAAAAGTAACTTAAGTGGTCCCATACCAATTAAACAATATGTTTTCCAGTAATGTTGGCGCACAAATATTTTTGGCGGGTTTATTGTGGACGACAACAACATAGTGTAAAAATGTCGCATTTCACGACAAATGATCCAACATTATATCACGTGGCTGACCGCCTTTCAAAGGTGGTTTCCACAACTATTTCTTCATAGCTTGGACTTTGTACTGGTTTTAAAATACCCCTATTTCGATAGTCGGGTTTGCGATCTGGAAAGCTGAAAGTGCTGAAACAACCTATTTTCGGCTAATAAGGAAAAGCTTCAATTACAGACTGCAATGCCGGTATGGCAATAACATTGAAACGAGGAAATCCTCCTTCCATTAACAGATTCTTCCACTCCTCCTCACTCCTTTCTTTCCCACCAGAGCTGTGAGCAATCATTACCAGATCAAACACAAGACCCAAACTTGGATCAAGCGCCGTCTTCTCTCGGGCGTTTAAAACCGTATCCACAATTATCACTTTCCCTGTCTCTGGGATCGCCTTTCTGCATTGCTTCAGAATTCTTACGCAGTCTTCGTCCGACCAATCATGCATTATCCACTGCAAAATTTCAACAAAAAAACAAAGAACCCATTGAAAAAAACCTTCCTCTGTAAAAAGTTAAAACCCTCCTACGTACAGTAAACAAGCACCAGATTCGATCCACCGACCTTCATGAATACAGCGTCTGCGGATGGCACCTCTTTGAACATGTCACCTCCAACATGCTTCACCCCTGCAAAAAAAAAACGACATTTTGATTCAGAGAAGAAAAAGCAGGCCCATTTAAGGCCACCCGTCTTGTTGTCTAGTAAAATTATTTATACCCGGGAAATGGGGAGCCGTAGCAATGACGTGTGGAAGATCATAGTTGATGCCATTTATAGTTGGATAGGTTTTCACGATCTCTGCAACTGTCGTTCCGGTTCCGCCTCCGACGTCGACCAAGGAATTCAAGCCCCGAAACCCCTCGTATTTCGACAAGATGGCTTTTATCACGATATTGGCGTTACAGGCCATGGCTTTGTTGAACAGATCGTTGTACTCAGGCTGCGCCGCCGCGTAGTCCCAAATATGGAGGCCGTGAGCTTTCTCGAAAGCCACGCCGCCTTGGAGGACGCACTGGTTGAAATGGTGCCACGGCGCCACGCTCCTCACGTCGTTCTGCATGAGTAGCATGGCAGTCATCGTGAGCGACGGCGCCGCCGCGCCGTCTTTCACGAACCATTTAGAAGCGGGCGTTAGGCCGTATTTCAATCCCACCTCGCCTTCGCTCGTTTCGGCCCTGAAGAAATTCTTGGCTACCAGAAAGCGCAGGATTCTGAAGAGGCAATCGACGTCTGGCTTTTGGGTGGGAAGCTCCGCTGCGATTTGGGAGAGGGAAAGGGTTGATTTGGGGCCGTGGCGCGCAATGATGTCGGGGATTCCGAGCAAAACTACTGACTTTACTGCCAAAGACTCGACAAATGCAAAAGTGTATTTCCATGCCTCTGCTTGTCCGGCGAGTTGTTCTTCCTCGGTCTCGAACATGCGATCACAGAATTGTCCATTAATGGGTGCTGCGGGAGTCATATTTCCAGCTTTCATTAACTCTCAATCGTCGAGATACAGGCGCTTAAAGGGCCCAAGGATTACTACGTATATATAGAGTTGTGTAACGGCAGAGTGGCATAATCTTGGGAATACGGAATGTTTTTTCTATTTATAAAACGTTTTGAACGTTTTTAGATGTTGGGTTTAGCTGGCTTCCTCATCTACCCCGTTTTACTTGTTCTATTATTATGGTTAGGTTATGGGACTTCCACCATTCAAGACTTTTGACACCGTTTCAAAGTGTTTGTAACAATCATTTAATTTGATTTGATCCAAAACGAGTTTTGTTAGAAGCAAAAATATTCAATGAAGAGGGGGGAAAATTTAATGTTATGAGATAAATCAATTTAGTAGTAACATGGCAATCAACTTGCAAATGGGATGGAATACGCGATGAACCCATTTCCATATAGAATGGAACAAACTTACTGAGATAGTATTTTTTCTTTCTATTAAAATCAATGTATGGTTTTTTGAATTTTGAAAACAATAAAATAAATAAAATCTAAAATGAATATGTCAAATTAATTTTTACAATAGGGAAAATGTCCAAGAAAGAAATTTATTGAATATGATAAATGTATACAAGAAATATGAAAAGAAAATCAAGGCACACATTGATATGGTATTGTGTATATGAAAATATCTGCATGAGATTAGTTTGTCAATATAATCAACTCAAAGATGTGAAATTAGCTTTAAAACCTATTGAATTGACAATAAAAACAAGAAGCATCGCATGGCTCTCTATCTAGGAAGCTAAAGTAATGCTCTCAACTTGAGCATTCATGAGTGATAGTCCTAGAATGAGAAATTAAGCTCTTAGATGATGTAATTCTATCTTATTCTAGCTCAATTATGATGCAAAACTCCATTTATGATCAATGACAAGCTATAAAGATGAAAAATGTCTATAGTAAGGATGCTCTTATGGATGCACAATGATGTAATTGAATGTGAATTAATTCTCTAAAGATGAATTAGTGTTTTGCACTACAAAACGCATTCTATTTATAGATATTCCCAAGGATAGGGGTGATTTTGATTGATCATGATCAAGGTTGAGTCAAGTTAGTGGTTTCAAATGGTGAGACAAAGTTAAAGCTTTGGTTTCAAATGTTGGAGCAAAGAGACAAGATAGAGGGTCAAGATGCAACTCATGATGTGTGGTGTAAAGTTGATGAATCCTTGACCCATGTGAGTTTAATTATTCCTCCTCATTGGTTTATTGATTTTTGTCCCTTTTTGTTAAAATTAGGAATTAATTAATTTAAAAAATAAATTAAATTAGCCATGTAGGGAAATTAGATGGGTTGGATTTGATTTCATTTCATTTAATTGAACTATATAACTAATTAATTTAATCAATCACATAGTTTAATTAGCCCCTTATTGGTTTGTATTTAATTAATAAATGACTTTGTTAATTAATCCATAATGTCGACTTGATTTAACCCTTTTGTTTGGTTGACCAAATTAGGGTGTCTACAAATTCCCCTCTTTGAATCAATGTGCAAAGAATGTTAGTTCATGTACGCCTCCTTCAATCGTGATCTGTGGTTCTCAAGCTTTCCAAAGGCAAGGGTTAGTAGCAAAGGTTTTACAATGATATAAATCAAGCACACAAGAACTACTAAAATGAATAAATTGAAACGTAACCAATAAAATATACAAGCAATGAAATGAAAACAAATGAATGCAAACCCCAAAGTGCTTGAAGCTTCTATTGTCTCTCTCTACTCCTTCCGAAACACTATTCTTGATGCTTAGTATTGGGGTGGACAACGTCTATGACTTGAGAAGTGTAGAGAATTTGCTAATTGAAATGAGTGTGTGATCGCAATATGACTTGAATGCTAGAACCAAACTGACATAGTAATGGCACATGAGAGCTTGAAATCTTGGATCCTTCAAATGGTTATGAAGGGTTTATTATATAGGAATTGAGGATGAAATGAATGGTTGAGATCAATCCCAGAGATAGGGAGATGAACGGTTGAGATCAAAGGGAACTGTAGAAGTCATCAGTAAACTCCACCTCTTGAATTTATAAAGAGGAGACAGAGTTTGGTTGACTGAAGAGCTAATTGTGAGTTACCTTTTTGAACTGAAGAGGTGAGTGAAGTTAGCCATGTGGACTGGAGAGGTGGGTGAAGTTACCCATGTGGACTGGAGAGATGGGTGGAGTAACCCATGTGATCTGATTGAAGTTATCTCTTTGAAGATAAATGAATATTTAATTCATTTATTTAATTAAAGTTTTCAACATGTGAGATAATTGAATTCTTTTTTATTTAGAATTGCTTTATTGAATGAAATTAAATTAATTTAATTGAAAGAATTTAATTAGTAAGTTTAAATATTTGAATTTAAACTATAGGAAATTGAGTTTAATTAATTAATTAATGGTAATTAATCAATTAGGGTTAATTAATTAAATAAAATTAATTATTTAACTAATTTTTGAAATTTGATTAGATGATTTGGGGAATGAATTTAGAGGAAAATAGATGATTAATTAATGATTAAAAATCAATAATTAATAGATGAAAATTAGCATTTTTAATGTAAAGTCGCAAGCCTGTCCATTTTCGAGTGTCTACATTTGCCCCTCTTTGATGTGATGTGACTTGTCGCAGTGTGTCAAAGAATTTTTAGATTTGATCCTTCCCTAGCTTGCCCTAGTGATAGCAAGTGGACTATAAGCCCCCTCAACAAATTAAGCATAGAAAATGCGTTAGATGAGCATTAATTTGTTGAAAAAGTGAATCACTATATGATGATGATGATGATGAATGCATTCCTATGTTAGTTATGATGTTATTGATGATGGATATATTGATTATATGATCTACTATGCACATGTTTTGGATTTTTCTTATGCAATAAATGAATGCAATCTACCATGCACAAATTTTTTAAGTAATGCATGTGTTAGTTAGAAGGAAGTTAGTTTGGAATGTGATCTCTGGGATTGATTGATAGATATGGAATGATAGAAAGGAAATTTTTGCTTTTTGATAGATATGATTTGATAGAAAGGATGAGTGTCCCAAGTCGCTACCCCTGTTTCCAATATTTGTCATCATTGCATCTTTATTTTTTATTTTAAATTCCCAAGAGTGTCCAATGCATCCAGATCACATACCACCTGGATACCGCCTCGATCTCTTGATAAGCGGAAGGAGTAGAGAGATTGAATAGAAAGAGAACTTAGTGCACTCAAATATTAACCACTTGGGTTCAGCTATGTTCTCTGTTTGAAAAGAAAGAGAGCCAAAAGCACCCAAATATTGACCATTTGGATAACGCTTTGTCCTCTGAAGAAACTGCAACAAGGATATCAAGATAGAACTCCTATGCACCCAGAGTCCATTTGGATAGCATCGTGAGCTCTTGTTTGCAACATAAAGGAAAAGACCATAGAAACCAAGATAGAACTCCAACACACTCAGAGGCCATCTAAATAGCGTTGTGAGCTCTTGATTCTATAAACCAAACAAGCAAATAAAAGAGAAGGAATGTCCAATTCTTTCCCAGGGTTAAGCTCAGATCGTAGAACTGCGCGGCTGCCAGATAAGTGACAGTGCCTACCGCATTTATCCTAAATCATCATGGCCCTGAAATCAAAGTGAGCATTCAACAGACAACAATCAAAGAAAATAAGTCATGATCTATCATAGCTACTTTCCTCACATGGTGGATTCTGGAGTACCGTAAAAACATAACCGTGAAATGTAGACTGAGATCTGACCGACTTGACTGACCTAGTCAACATTTTTGGCTGGTTCCTTGATGTAGTTGGATTCTCTTGATTGGCTCGACTCTTTGGATAGGCTTGATTAGCTTGATTGCTTGAGTGTGTCTGGTTTCAATAATAGATTACTCATATAAGACTGACCTGTCTGGTTTGAGCGTATCCATCACTGTGTAAGATGATTGATATGATTAATTGATTGATTGATTATGATCATTTTGGCAGCTAATCAAGCTGTGTCAGATGGGCCCCATGTTGGTTCACAAAGCTCATGATTGTGAAAATTGATAGATTGGCTTGGTCGCAAGTTGCTTGCTGATTGATTTGATAGATTAATAAAGCTGTGTCAGACGAGCCCAATGCTGATTCGCAAAGCTCATGATTGTGACATTAATTGACTGGGCGTGATCGTCCTTTGCTCTCTTGATAACCGAGTCAACTTTATTCCTTGGGATTTTGCAATTTTGAATGTTTTTGATGAATATTAATTTTCTCAGAACATTTTGATCTTTTTAGGATTTTGATATGTTTTCTGATGTTTTGGATTTTTTTTTCAGGACTTTTTGAATCGCCCCTAGTCTGGTGGACCAGTATTAACCATGGGTAAGTGCTTGGTGCTCAGAGGGGAGTGTGCTTCTGGATATAACTTGGGTAGTCAGTCTTGCTTTTGAAGTGTGCTTAGGCTTTTGGAGTTCATTGATGGTGAAGCTGGATTTGAACACTTGGCACCTGTTTGCCAGGTTTTCACCAAGGTACCTACTCAATAGCGCATATTTTCCAAGTTTTCACTGAGAGAGCGATTTTTTTTCTCTTTACTTTTTTTCTTTTTGATTTTTTTGTTGTCGCCAAGGCACCTGTTTGCCAGGTTTTCACCAAGGTAAAATTATGTATTTTCTAATTTTTTTGGGTATTTTCAGGATATGTAGATAGGTGCCTTAACCATAGAAACCTCAAGGGTAGAAACTCTTGAGGTGCATGTTGTTGATGTATTCGGGGAGCTGATCTCCTTTTGGTGTCGCTAGTATGAACGCCCCACTCTAAGTAGAGCTAATGATGACAAATGGGCCTAGCCAGTTAGGCTCAAACTTTTTGGGTTTGACTCTTTCTGCTTGGTTCTTTTGATTTTCCATGAGGACAAGTTCTCCTACCTCAAATGTTTGTGGCTTCACCTTCTTGTGATAGTTTCTTCTAAGGCAATTCTGATAGCCTTGTAAGTGGTTGAAGGCATGCTATCTTCTTTCATCTAGTAACTCCAGTTCACTGAGCCTTGCTACTCTGTAGTCTTCATCTATAATCAGATTCTTCAAAGATATCCTTAGGGATGGGATTTCCACTTCGACGGGTAATACCGCCTTTGATCCATAGACTAGGGAGAAAGGAGTGGCTCCTGTAGGTGTTCTCACACTAGTTTTGTATGCCCATAATGTAGGACTAAGATATAAATGCCAGTCTCACCCTGATTCATTCATTGTTTTCTTCAAGATTTTCAAGATTGTCTTGTTTGTAGCTTTGGCTTGGCCGTTCCCTTGAGGATAATAAAATGAGGAGAACCCTTGCTTGATATGGAACTGTCTGCATAGCTCTTCAACATCCTTATTCTGGAAAGGTGTACCATGGTCTGTTAGGATAGTTTGAGGGATCCCGTATCGACAGATAATGTGGTTAAGTATGAACATTGCTATTTGCTTTCTAGTTATGTAAGTGAGGGGAATTGCTTCCACCCACTTAGTGAAGTACTCTATTGCTACTATGATGTATTTGTGTCGATTTTCTAAACACGGTGTAATTTTTCCCACTAGGTCAAATCCCCACATGGAAAATGGCAATGGTGATGTGATAGGATTTAGTTCCTGGGCTAGTGCATGGATGAGGTCTCCATGAATCTGACACTGTCTACACCTTTGTACATGTTTGTGTGCATCTATCTCTATTGTGGACCAATAGTATCCCATGCGAATGATCTTCTTAGCTAAGTTGTCGCCACCTCCGTGGGTTCCACAAATTTCTTCATGTACCTTGTACAAAGCTTTTTGGGATTCTGTGGAAGTGAGACATCGTAGTAGTGTTCCATCTAGACTTTGTCTATATAAAGTAGTTGAGAGGATGGTATACCTAGAGGCTTGGCAGATGAGGTACTTTCTCTGGTTCCTAGACAAGTTGGGAGGTAAGACACTATTTTTGACGTAGTTATAGACATCTTGGTACCATGGATTTTTCAGGACCAACAAGGACGCATGTTGATTCTGTGATGGATGCTTGATGTGATGGCACTAAGAGTTGCTCTACTAGAATTTGGAATCTTGTTTCATTTCCTAACATATCAATCAATGATGTTATGGTAGCCATCGCATCTACAGCTTTGTTCTGTGCTCGTGGGACTTGTTCAAAGAATATGTAATGGAACTTGGTGTGTAGTGTTTCCATCTATGCTTTGTATGGTATGAGCTTCTCATCTTTGGTTGTATAATCATTGTTGACTTGACTAATGACCAACTATGAGTCTCCAAAGACCTTAAGGTGCTTGATTCTCCATTAAATTGCTATCTTTAGACCGATGACCAGTGCTTCATATTCTGCTATGTTGTTTGTGCATGGGAAGTTGAGTCTGAAAGACTTTGGAATTGTATCATGATCTGGAGTGCTAAGCACTATCCCTGCCCCCGCACCCTAGTTCATGCATGACCCATCAAAATAGAGTTTCCATACCTCGATCACTAGTTTTAGTGTCATAACAGATTCGTTAGGAAAGTCAAAAATAATAGGCTGATGGTCCTGAATGGGTGCCTCTGCTAGTTTATCCATGATCACTTGATCTTTGATGGCCTTTCTATCTACGTACTCAATGTCAAACTCACTTAAGATCATTACCCACTTCGCAAGTCATCTGGTGAGTGCTTCTTTGCTTAGGAGGTACTTTAAAGGATCAATATGTGTGATCAACTTTGTTTGGTGACTCAACATATAATGTCTCAGATTCTGGGAAGCTAAGACAACTGCAAGGCATGACTTTTCAATTGGCATATAGTTGAGCTCATATCCAACCAATGTTCTGCTTAGATAGTAGATTGCCCTTTCTTTACCTATGTCATCATGTTGTGCCAAGAGTATACCTAATGCTAACTCCATTGGTAAGATATAAAAAAGAAATGGTCTACCTTGGACTAGTGGCACCAATATAGGAGACTTGAGGAGGTAGTCCTTGAATATTTGGAATGCTTGTTTGCATTGCTCAGTCCATATGAATTTGATGTCTTTGTGCAATAGATGTTGGAATGGGTGACACTTATTTTCTAGCTGAGCTATGAAGTGCCTAATTGATTGGAGCCTTCCTTGTAACCCTCTTAGTTGCCTCAGGTTCGATGGTGGAGGCATGTCCAATATTGCTTTGACTTTCTCTGGGTCTACTTCGATGCCTCTATGTGACACTATGAACCCCAGTATCTTTCTTGTTGTGACACCAAATGCACATTTCTTTGGGTTTAGACGGACCTTGAATTCTTTCATTCTGTCAAAGATTGGTCCCAGTACTTGTAGATGATCCTTGTGAAGCATTGACTTGGCTAGTATGTCGTCCACATAGTCTTCCATTGTCTTGTGGATGAGATCATGAAATATAGTTTTCATAGCCCTTTGATATGTCATGCCAGCATTCTTGAGACCAAATGGCATGACGTTCCAACAGTAAGTGCCCCAAGGACATGTGAAAGTTATTTTGTGTTGGTCCTCTGGTGCGATTCTTATCTGATTGTACCTAAAAAATCCATCCATGAGTGATAGCATTTGATGTCCAACGGTTAGATCCACTATCATGTCAATGTTAGGTAAAGGAAAATCATCCTTGGGACAAGCTATGTTGAGATGTCTGAAGTCTGTGCAAATCTGTATCTGACCACTGTGCTTTGTAACTAGTACCAAGTTAGATATCCAGTCTGCATATGGTATAGGTCTTATGAACTTGGCATCCAGGAGTTTCTTCAATTCTGCCTTCACTAACAGTGCAACATGTGGATGCATCTTTCTAAGCTTCTGTTTGACTAGCTTGGTGTTGGGTAGAAACTAAAGATGATGCAGCACAAGTTTTGGATCTAATCCTGGCATATCTGAGTAGGACCATGCAAAATTGATCATCCTTGCTTTAAAGAAGTTGATAAACTATTCTCTCTCCTCAGGGGTGAGTGATTTTTCCAAGTATATGTTCTTAGAGTTCTTGTCATCTCCCAAATTGACTTCCTCTGTTTCTTCTGCTAGTAATGCCGATTTCTCCTCTGTCAAGGGGATGAGTTCCTGCTTTCCATCTTCTAGCACCTCAATGAGGTTTTTGCTAGAAGATATGTCTTATTTTAGCTTTTTATCTTTCTTTTGTTCTTTTTTCTTTTGTGGACTAGAAAGAGGAGTTGCCTCCTCGAAACCTCTGTCGAGGTCAATGGAGAAGCATGCCTTGTGGTCTCCTGATGGAATGCCTTCCCTAAGTCCCATGAAATCAGCAATATCCTCATCATTCTCGAAGACATCTATATCAGGGGGTCCTTGTTGATCCCACTCTATTAGCTCCAGGTGTACAAGACAAATACTTTCATGGTTATCTGACTCTAGTTGACAGAAAGGGACTACAGATATGGTTCCTAAAAAGCTGGACTGTGATGTTGACGCACCACTTGAGGTTTGATAAATGACATGCTTATCTATGTAGGGTTGTTCAGCAATGGACAGTTGGTCAAATAAGTCTTCTAGGTTTATGATACTGTCTGGCCGAGGGGAATAATATGGGATCGATGGTTTAGAGTCATGAAAGGATCTCCACTCATACTCATGGGAGTCAATCTCAATAGAACGCTTTTCAGATGTCTCACTTCCTTCGTTATCATCAATTGCTATGTGGAGGTCTATTCGGGTTTGTGTGGTTCCCTCTTTGGCGGGCAACAACTGTGTTAATATGTTGCTTATCAAGACATGTTCTGTGTTGTTCCCCTGGTGCATCTCTGCTATTTGTTCCTGATCAACTTGGATGTCTTGGATCACAGGACTGGTTCTTTGTTGTTCATAGCCCAACCTTCTCGTGTTTCTTTGGGTTGGCAAGAGAGACAATTCCATTATGCCTTGTTGTCTTTCCCCCAAACCAGTTGTACCATCGTACCTGAATCTTTGTAACATTGTATAACCATTACCATAGTTCGACAAGGGTAGGGTTTGTTGGATTGTCTCTTGTGGGTCTTGGTATAACCATGTACTGATATCTTGTTCAAATGGCTTTTCTTCTGCTATGTCTCCCCATCAGACAAAGGTTGTGAGCGGACATCTGAATAGAATAGGTTGTGGAATTTCTATTGTAATAATAGGTTGTGGCATGCCATAAGTTCTCGGGCTCTGAGGCATGTGTGTGATGGTGAAATCCTCTTCATATCTGTACTCACCACAACCTTTGTTGGTGATGGATATTTTTCCCGCTTTCCATGTGACATCCTTAAGATTTGAATCTGAAGAGGAGGGGATACTTGCATCTTGGTTAATGGCTATCTTTCCTCCTATCCATGTGACATCGTTGGGATTTGAATTTGAAGAGGATGGGATGCTTGCATCTTGGTTTGAGGGTACCTGGTTATTAGTGTTGATTTGGATAGTGTTATAGTATTGGAAAGGATTGGGATCTCCCTCTATGATGACTTCCTCTCCCTGGTGTAGGAACTTGATGCATTGATGGTACATCGAAGGTACAACTTGCATTTCATGTATCCAGGGTCACCCTAGTAGCATGTTGTATCCCAAATCAAGGTCCAAGATCTAGAATGGAGTGTTTTTGACCACTGGACCGATATGGATAGGTAGAATGATAATACCTTTAGAGGACCTTTCCTCTTCATCATAAGCTCTGATAAATATCCTCCTTGTGACATCAATGTTTGATTCTAAATATCCCAGTTGCTTGATTAACTTTAGAGTATAGATGTTTAACCCAACTCCACCATCAACAAGGACCCTATGGATAGCACTTTTATGGACCTGGACAAGTAAGTGTAAAGGATCGTTATGCAGGGGTTTATGTAGCGGTACATCACGGTCTGTGAATGTGGCATGTTTGTTAGAAGCTATTTGGTTAACCATCATTTGGAAGTTCTTGGGTGTTATGTCCCTTGGGACAGCTGCATTCTGAAGGGCTTGGTCAAGTAACAATTTATGCTATAGAGATATGTGCAATAGGTCAAACATGGAGATCTGGGCAAGTGTGCATTTTAGTTGATCCACTATGCTTGGCTGTGGATTTGAGTTTTCTTTAGGATTGGAAGATACAGTAGATGAGCATGGTACTCCTTGCAAGACGACTCTGGTGTGACACGTTGTTACAACACATTTGTTACCTTGGTCTTTGATAGTGATTGTAGCCACATGGCTATCTGAAGGATTGAGGCAATTGATAACATTATCACTATTGGCATATGTATAGTTAACTTGTTTTTCCTGTCCACCAAACCTGAAGGATTTTCCCTTGTTGTGATCATGAAAGGTATCATTGAAGATAGGGTGATCAGTTCTACCTTTGGTTTGGGTATTTGTCACATTGATGGTCCCTGTGTCAATCAGGTCTTGGATAGCGTGTTTCAATTGGTAACAGTTAGATGTTTTATGCCCTATCACCCGATGAAACTTGAAAAAATCCTTGTCATTATACCACCTTGGTTTGTTTACATCCTGTTCAAAGTCCTTGATTTTTGGAAGAGTGATAGTGTTTGATTGTATCAACTTGCATAAAGATGATTCTATTGGCTCTCCTAATAGTGTGAAATCTCGTTGCTGGAATTGAAATCGTGGTCTATGTTGATTCTATTGTTGACTATTTGATACAGCGGCCGCTTGTATAAGAGGCGGTTGGTTTTGGGTGTATGCTTGTTGAGTGGGCCCTGTGGGTTT
>MU226230.1:83512-98431 GCA_018584345.1 Thuja plicata
ATGATCTATTGTAATCATTAATTGTAATACCTTCAAGGTATGGGTAATAGATCTTGATCGTTGATTTAGATCTCGCTATTAGACTTGAACAGATATATAAGATTGCTTCTAAACCCTATTTTGTAAGGAAGTGTGTTGAGAGAAGTGGTGACTATATTTTTTGAAGTGAAATGTACAGAGGGTTATTTTGTTAAGAAGCAGAGATCAAGCAGAGTGACAACACAGTGAACAACAGAGTAAAGTTATGTCAGATTATGAGATCATAGAAGGTACTGGAAAGAGGAGATCTGTCATCGGCATCTGAGTGCATAACGAAGGATCAATACTTGAGACATTCTAATCATTGTATCAGGTGAAAATCTCCTAACAAAGTGGTTCTAGCAGACCTTTCTAAATCTCCTAACAGAGTGCTTACTTTATTGTAAGTTGAAATCCTTTCACAAGGTAGATTGTAATGATCTTTAGCTCTTAACCAGGCAGACCTTTAATAGGGTAGATTGCATCTTGTAATCAAATTTTGTAGCCCTACCAGACACACTTTATTACTACAGTAGTGGAGAATTTTGTGGGTGTCATCCCCACCCCAGTTTTACCTATTTGGGTTTCTGGGTTACCAAGTTCTTGTGTTATGAGTTATTTATTTCATTGTGTGGATGCTATTTGATATTACATTAGATTCATATATGTATGAATGTGGATTAGTTTGTTTTAAGTGTTTAAATTTGAAGATCTGATTCACCCCCCTCTCATTATCTTGCTTTCCCATTATTGTATTTCCAACAGTTTAAATATTTGAATTTAAACTATAGGAAATTGAGTTTAATTAATTAATTAATGGTAATTAATCAATTAAGGTTAATTAATTAAATAAAATTATTTATTTAATTAATTTTGGGAATTTGGTTAGATGATTTGGGGAATGAATTTAGAGGGAAAAAAAATGATTAATTAATGATTAAAAACCATTAATTAATAGATGAAAATTAGTGTTTTTAATGTAAAGTCACAAGCCTGTCCATTTTCGGGTGTCTACAGTTCAAATAATCACTAATGTTTGATTTAGTTGATGTCTGATTTGAACTAGATGTTTGATTTGCTGATGCAAATGATTTTTTTGAAAAAAATATATGCTTGATGTGAAGCCCTGAATTGAAAAATAACCTAGATTTGCAATACCCTGATGATGATTTCAAAATTTTTTATAACTGATTCCCCTGATTTGAAAATAACCCAGATTTGCTTGATTATGCGTTCTGATGATATCTCGCCCCGCCGAAAATAAAATCAACATGATCTCCCACAATTTTGATTATGTGAAAGGTTTGCATGGAAAATATTTCCATTTTGATTTTATTTATGATAATGTCTTGCGACAAAGGTTTTGATTTGATGAGGTTCTCAATTTAGAAATTTACCATGTGGTTGATGAAAATCAACTTTTGGATTAAAAAAATAGTAAAAATACCCTCTTTTAGGTCAAAAAGTGTATATATAGGTGTAAAAAGGTGATTTCAACACTTATTTTCACTTTTTACGTTGTTGAGCTTTGATTTCCTTGGTGATTTTATTGATATGGTAGTTCTTGTTCGTGGGCACATATTGGAGCAAGGGCACGGATTCCAGTGTTTGAAAAATTATGGACCTTCGGTGACTACCTAAATCATTTCCATTCTATCAAGTTCATGATTTGCAGAAGTATTTTTGATTTTTAGGTGTTGAAAGATTGTGTTTTTGTTGTTTTGATTAAAATAACGCGTAAGATAGGATTTAGTAACATGTAAGATAGTGTTTTAATGTATCCAATATGTGAAATAATGTGTAGAGTAGTGCAAAATAACATGTACATACCTATGCCCTAGGATTTTTATAGATTTAAGTAATGCGTAGGAACCCTAGTGCAGTTTAATCTTTCTTGTAATGCGTATAACAATGTTTTGTAGTGCATACTAAGTAAACTGATGTGTATGATGTGTTTGAATGTGTAGCATGATTATAGTATCGTGTACTATGTAAAATAGTAGTGTGTGTATCCGTCGCCACATAGAACATGATAAAATGACACGTAGGATACTTTTTTCCAATTTTTCAACCTGATTGATGTATGAATTTGAATCATCAGTAAATATAAGTGATCGATTGACGATATGGCCTGATTTTGTGATGGAAACAAGTGCTTTTAATGTCAATTCTATCATTTTGATGAATGTTGTATGATATCCATCATGATAGGTTGATAGGATAACTGATGTTTTTCCATCCTCAGGATATAGAGTTAGGAAAGAAAATTGATGTGCTTTTGGCGAGATATTTTGATGATAGGATAAACTTTGGATGATTGATTTAGACAATATTACTCATATGATTCCACTTGATGTTAAAATAGGTTCAAGGCTAGAAATTGTATATCCCTGGCCCCTGGAGATGATAGACTGACTATCTCCTCAGGATCGATAAGTGATTGGTCAGTGTGGATTGCATTACTTATTAGATATGCCCCAATTCCTAGTGAACCATGGATTGTTGACTGCTATGATTGAGCCTTGGCACTCAAACCATAATATATTTCATTTACCGATGGGTGAGATGACGATCACCCCTGAGGATGTGTATCGATTATTGAGGATTCCCACACATGGTGATTTAGTATATTATAATCAGGTATATGATGGAGCAACATGTCGATGTGTTTTTGGTGATCTGATGATTGGCAATGATAGTATTCCATGGGTGCAGTTTATATCATTTCCTATACTTCCTACACCTCTAGTATCTTTGATTGGAAGAATTCTTCTTCCAGTTTGATGAGGTCAAGGATTTTCCATTGGTTGGGGTAGGATATTGGAGGATATGATCGTACATCCTAGGATATTTGATTGGGGATCATGCATCTTAGCACAGTTATATCATGAGTTACATCATGTATTATATCGACAGGGTGTTGCACTTTCTATTGGTGTAGTAGTACTTCAGCTATGGACATGGGAGCACATTCCCATGACTAGGCCTATTACAGTGAGAGATAGAGAGCCTATATGACCTTATGCACATATTTATATGAGGGAGTGATTTTCAAGCCTCATCTGGAAAAGATGGATTATTGGTGACGTATGTTGAATGATATGGATTAGGTGCACTAACATCCTTATCTCGGATGTGAGGCATGTTGAGAGGATGATTCAAAGCTACCTTATATGTTTATGCCTCAATGGATGATAGGTCAGACTCCACTTTTGATTGAGATATTTTTTCTTTCATAGAGTTATGCGACAGTTCAATGGTGTTCAGGATATGCCATAGGGTTTGACAATATAAGCATGTGTACAGGCTGAGCGATCTTTATGGGGACCACATGTAGAGTATCATTTTTATTTTGATGAGATCTGTGGTATGCCTTATCTTCCTTGGGATATGAGGGATTATGTTATAGATGCTGGAATGACAACCAATTATGCACAGTGGTTTTTCCAACATCGATTCCCTTGATACATAGATCTTTTTGAGCCTATTCCTAATATTGATGAGTGGTCAGATGATGATGGTGGTGGTGATGGTGGGCAGTAGAGACAAAGAGTTAAGAGGAGAGGTGGAGGAGGTATAGGTGGACTTGGGTTGATGATTGGTGTTCATAGGGGTGGTGGTGATAGAGTTAGGATGAGAGGTGGGGGAGTACGGATGAGAGGTGAACAGATGGGTGGGAGAGGTCCTCCTTGAGATGTTGTTGTGGATTGGGGTTGAAGGGTACAGAGAGCATCTAGACAGATGCACGCACCTCAGGTGCAACATATTCCTCATATTCTAGTTGTTCTACATGTTCTAGTTGTTTTAGAGGCACCATCAATACATTCTCAGGAGATTATGACCTTACAAGATAGTGTGGTAGCTACTAGTAATCAGATGGATCAATTTGCTAGCATGATACAAATTTTTATGACTTCTATGGCATAGAGACCTATTGTAGCCACTTCTAGCCAGGTACATCAGTTAGATCTAGGTATTTCAGCTAGGAGAGACACAGATGGGACAGATGGTATAGGTGGAAAAAATGGTGTCCCTAGTTGAGATTTTTGATGATTCCACCTTCATGTGATTTACATATGACTATTTATCTCATTTGATCAACACTTTGATAGATATATATATTATTGATAGACATTTTATGATCATGTGATTTTATTTTGATAGACTCTCCCCTTTGATTTGATATTCTCTTTATGATGACATCATATGTTGGACGTTTTATGGGATGATTTATGATGAGATATAAGGATGTAGTTCTAGATGGTTTATAGTGATATGAATTCTTTTATTTACATGCTTTGGATGGATTTGTTATATATTACATAGTTAAATGAATGCATACTTTATGTTGTAATTTCTTAATATTTTAATGCTTTTGATGATGATTTTATGCAATCATACTTAATGGTTCTAATGATAAATGCACTAGGATGAATGATCTTAAATGAATTGGATGTTTAATGACAAATGAACTTTTAATGTTTTAATGATTAATGATTAATGATATGCCTACTTTGATGAAAGTCCAGCATAGTTGTTTTGAAAAGAGAATTTTGTTGATGTCAACCTTGACAAGCTCACCTCTTAATTACAAAAATCTCTGATGCAAATTAATCTATATGAATGCAGCTAAATTATCACTTTTTTCAAAATCTAATGCCTTCATTTTCATCAATGAGCATTTTTGTGGGTCACTAGGAAGTATAACCTGTTGATCTTATGGCAAGACATGTTGTCAGTTAGTGCCAAAACACTTAGTCACTTATATGAATTCAGTGTTGACCGAGCCAAAAAATTGAAGTACAACCTGAGCAGTTGCAGTGTCAACCGAGCAGTTAGTGGAAAAAAATATCGATTGAGTCACCAGTGTTACCCGAGTTGCATACCAGCTCTGAGTGAGAAATGTGACCCGAGAATCAAGTGTATCCCGAGTACCAGAGATTGCTAGTTCACTATGTCGCCCGTGTATCAGCATATTGCTCGAGTGTCAGTGTATCACCCGAGTTGATTACTGGACCCGAGTAACAGTATTGGGCCGAATTAGTTCTTATTGTTGGATATTAATTTATATCATGGAAGCCGACTTATGAAGGTAATTGATTTGGATAAGATATATATGTAACATACTTTATTTATCCAAATGTAGTTGAGAAGAAGTGAGAATACATGCGAACATGAAGTGGAAGATTGATTAGAAGGTTACAGAAGTATAAAAGGAACAACAGAGACTCATCTATCACATTCATGTAATTAGTATTATTTCAAAGGATCTTATTCAGAAAATCATAGTTTCATAGAAGATCATCTACTAGTTCATCCTAACAGGTGCATCAACAAAATCCTTTAACCGAGTGGACTTAATAGTCCTTTTCAAATCTCCTTACATAGTTGCATACTTAATTGTATTGTACAAATCCTTTCATAAGGTGGACCTAATAGTCCTTATTGCTCCTAATAGGGGAGGCCATCAGAAGTGGTCAATTGTAATCTTTAACAGGATAAATTTATACTACAGTACTACATCTTGTGGGTACCATCCCCACCCCAGTTTTACTTTCTATTTGGAAGGTTTCTGGGTAACCAAATATTGTGTCAAGTGTTGTGGATGTTTATTAATTGTCTATTCTATGCATGCAATAAGATTAGAAAATATAATAAAGGATAAAAGAGAATAAGTTTTATTGGTTCTTGATTCACCCCCCCCCCCCTCTCAGTCACCTAGCCTAAATATATTTCCAACAATTGGTATCAGAGCTAAAGGTTCTCTTATCAAAATTTTAACAACTTGAGAAAAGATCAAAGGCAATGGAAATATACAAACTGGAGAAAGCCATTAAAAATGAAAAGATACATCTACAAGTGGCCATGGATCAAATCAGAAAACTCAAGGAACAAATCTCTCATTCCCTAAAAAGAAGAAAATATTTAGCAATGCAGATGAATGACAAAAGTTACATAGAAGAAAGAATTGAAGATTTATGTAAAGAAAGAATTTTTGAAGAAGCGGATGCAACCTTTGAAGATATACTTGCAAATAATCTCAATTTACATGAAGAAGTCAGAAAGTTGAAAAGAGAACAAGAAATTCTTTCATCCAGAATATGTGAAGTCATGGAACAAAAGAGCCAAGCATAAAATGACAGAGAAATGGAACTAGAAGATAAAAGATTGCTGAGCACAAGATTAGAAGAAAATTAAATGAGATCCATCATTTGTCACTTCAGCAAGTAGATATGATAATTCAACTCAATAATGCTAAATTCAGGGGCAAGCATGGATCAATTAATAGAGAAAACTCAATTCATACATCATGGACAGACTGGATTAGGTTATACTAAACAAGGTGAATCCTCACATCAAGGAACTCAAAAGAATATGAAACCTACTTGTAATCATTGTGGTAAGTTAGGACATACATCAAATAAGTGTTGGGGCAATGGAAAGTCAAAGTTTAATGGTAAATGCTACAGATGCAACAAACATGGAAATAGGGAAAGTGAATGCACTGAGAAACCTAAGTTTGAAGAAAATGTTTCAATTGTAACAAACAAGGTCAAAAGTCTTCCGAGTACAGAACTAAGAAATGGAAAAATGCTGAACAATTAGCTAAATCAATCTTTGGTTGGCTGGATTGCAACACATGGAGCAAATGTTGTCATTGTGGTGAATATAGACACATTGGTGCAAATTGTGAAAAGACTCAACTCACAAAAAAGAATCCTACTAAGAGATGTTATGTGTGTAAACAACTCGGTCATCTAAGTAAGAATTGCATGAACAGAGAAAAAGTGGATACTGGTTTTGAGAAAGGCAAAGAAAAAGTTTCTGAAATCAGAAGTTAGATGAGTCAGCAATGGGTAAGGAAGTCTTTTGAGAACTCATACAAAAACAATGAAGGATCGAATGGCACCCAAAAAAGTGAATTGGGTGGATCCACCATCTCAGAATAAATATGCATGGAGATAAATGGAACCATGCATACAAGTTATCATACATCAGTTCCAGATATGCTTGCAAGTCCAAATCATCATATTGATGCACTAGGACACACTGTGGTTCTAACTGAGTCAGGATCTTAGTTACAACCGAGCGATTCTAGCTTAACTGAGTTAAGTCAGGTTGTATGGTTTTCAAAGATGCAAAGATTAGTTTTTTTCAAGCTTCCAAATAAGCTTGGAGAGCTACCTGAGCTATCACAACTACCATGTACAGAGCATTTAATGAAAATCTATGATGAAATTTCTCATAAATGGTGAAATCAAAGGATTATTATTTATAGTTTACAGAGTGATTAAGAGCTTACAGCGATTCCTGATCGAATTTGTGTTTGAAAGTTTTAGTTACAGCGAAGTCTTATCAATCCTTCGAGCATTATGGTGTCCTCATCCAACAACAAGGTTAAAAAGGGATCTGAGATGTTGGTAAGGAATGATGTCTACGAACCACCAAAGTTTAAGCTTCATCTAATGATTGCAGAGGAGACATATCTGATGGGATCCCATTCCCAAGTTCCTCTGAAGGTATTGTTGATTAACGACGTCCGAGCTTTCTATCATTGCACCATTCAATAGCTAGGCACATTGGAAATGAATCAAGCATATAAGAAACTTTGTGTGGACAGGAATCTAAAGCCAGAACATAAGCACCTCAAAGTCAAGGGTTTAACCCACATTTTGCATATGCCACATAAATTTCAGATAAGGTGGATTAGGTTTTTTCTAAGACGGGTTCATGACATGCATCTATGGTTGGAGCAACCAGTGAAGATCACTAAGGAAATGGTATACCGTGTGATAGGGTACCCAATGCTTGAAAAACCAAAAGCTACCAAAACCCTACCCCGGGATGACCTAGCTAAGAAGACTCTTTCTGAGTGGGATTGAAGAGGCATGAGGTTGAATGGAGTCACATACATGGAATTGAAGTTTGTTATTCATGTGATTGCACACAAAATATGCAGTTCTAGCTGACCAAATAGTGTACCATGTGAGGTTGTGGACTTGGCATACAAAGTGGTCAAGAACAATTTGTCATTCGATCTTGCCGAGTTGTAGCTCAACCAACTGAGAAAAAATATGGAGATCATCCAGGCATCCAAGACCAATCCATGTAAGTTTGGTTCACTTCTGGTCTGCATATTCTTTTATGTTTAGAAGTTTTTCCCTTCCAAAGGCATAGTTGTATGGAAGAAGGATAGCCTATAGTTTATCAGATAAATGAATTAATCATAGCAGAATTAGGAGATAATTTTGAGAGCATCATGGATGCATACTTTGAGAGTTTCAGAAGAAGATGCAGAATAGATACATAATCCCTAAACAATTTGTGGAAGACTACAAAGATGATATTTTATTTCAAGTTAACTGTGATAAAGTATACATTCAAGCAGTCAAACCTAGGGTTGCATGGGTGAAACGTCTTGGATATGAGCTTAACATTGATGAGACAAGAGACATCATTGACGCTCTTGTGAATGAGTCCATTGATCCCAAAGCACCATATTTTGGTACTGATGAAGAAGAAAAGAGTAGAATATCAATGGAGATTGAGATTCCTAAGATCTTGAAGAGAGGAAGGAAGAGAATTGAGAATATTGGAAAGAAGTATGGCAAGTCTTCAGACTCTCCTCCCTCTATCACTGAAAGCAAAGAAGATGATATAAAGATAGAAGAAGATGAACTTGAGAAGGAAGAGGAAGAGGTAGAAGCAGAGCCTCCCAAGAAGAAGAGGATAGCCCCCAAGAAAGTACAAAAGATCTCTACCCCCATCATCACTACAAGAATATCTAAAAGAAAACCGGTATTGCCTAAAGGATATGAAGAAGAAGATACAGTCATATTCAAGAAGCCCCCACCTACCTTTGAGAAAAAAATTGAAGAATTAAAAGGAGGTAGCGGTATGGGATCTCTCAAATCATTGAAGTATGCTACCAAAACCAAAGATGAGCAGAAGATGATTGAGGATGCATTAGTAGATAAAATAGAAAGATGGAAGTATAATCCATCTAAATTGAGAAGCCATATGACTGAAGACCTTCTCAAGACAATCACAATTCACTGGCACAATGTAGTTCAGATTGAAAAGGACATCAGAATGAAAACATTGAAGCAAGTCATGCCTACTATGACTAGTAAAGAGGAAAAAGATGCTACGACTAAGTATGAAAATAATCACACTCCAAGGTTTAGGAATTTTCAAATCTTAAGAAAGAAAATAGAGCATGCTATGTAGGCCGCAACAAAGATATGGAAGATATTTTTTGAAATCAAGGAAGAAGATAAGGCAGAGGAACTGAGTATAGACCCTCCTATATAGGATAAAGATGAAGAGTTACCTGAGGTTTAGACCATTGAGGAATCTAACACTGAACAGATAGCAGTAGAGGTGATGGCATCCCTACCCTAATCACCTATTCATAGTGTGTTATCTCTGATAAAGGAAAAGACTACAGAATCTATATCAAGTCAAGTAGGAACTGAGCATCAGGCTCTACCTACTACTAGGCCAAGCCAAACCGAGTCACAAAAGGTCACTATGAATGACTCTACAGTTGATACTGATTCTACAGTTGGAGCAAAGAATGTCAATGACCTATTCCAACTGAATACTAAGGAGAACACCAAGGATGGAAAGGATAAGGATGATGATGGGAAAGGAAAAGAAATCATTCCTTCATCTCATCCCAAGGTCAAGGGTAAAGAAACAATCACTAATGAAATTGATCTTGAGGAAGAAATTGTGATTCCTAATTGGGATCTTTCTAACCTGACAGTCGAGCAAATGGATATACTAGGGGAGCTATGGAAGAAAAGATCAAGACAACAGAAGCTCTGAGCTGAGAAGAAAAGGAATAGAGTATTGGAAGATATCAAAGGCATATTCCTTGATTCTCTAGAAGTTAAATTCAATGAGAATGACTCTATTTTGGACCAACTTGTTGGTATAGTTCACAAGTTCAACATAGATCTTAATGATCAAGAGAAACTACTACAGAAGGCAAAAAGGAAATTTGAGAATAAGGTTCTAGATAATGTTGCAGGTAAAATTGCAATAGATCAAGTAAATCTAAACACTCTCATTAGCTCTCTAGAAACCATTGTAAATAATGTTGTATCATTATTTGTAAAGTTGAGTGATACTTCCAACTTTACCATGGAAATCAAGACCAAGATGACAAAGATTGATATAGATTTGAAGGCAAGAGAAAACCAGTTGGCACTTGATCCAAGTTCAAGTTCAACACATTTTGTGAAGATCAAGTATCTGACAGATATGTGGGTAGAGCTATTAAGGGAAGAAGAAAGAACAAGGGAATCCCTAACAGCTATGCAGAGCCAACTCCTTCCACACATGGATGTCATGAAAAAACATATTTCTCATGCAAAGAAACTCATCCATGATAACAAATTTTCAGTTGCAGAGCTTATGATGGAGTTGTCAGCAGAGATTCAGATTGAGTTGCACATCTTGAAGGTGTTGCAAGACAATTGGGACAATACTTTGTCTCAAATTTTGAAGGTACATGGAGATTTCATTTCCTATTTTTGTATTACCTTGTAGATATATTTTTGGCATTTGTGTCAAAAACAAGGGGGGGAAGTTATTATATATAGAGGAAAGATAGAATGTATATATATGAGGATATACATGTACAAAGAAGATATATATATATATATATAGTAGAGCTACAAAAAAAATTTGGAAAATAAAAAAAACAGAGTCAGTTGTAACCAAGTTGCAGAGTAGCAGTCAAATCCAAGCAAGTACCCAAGCACATGGTAAGGGGGAGTTTTGACTCAGCAGTTTGATCATATTTTTGGATATAATAAGTGTTTTTGTCACTAATGCCAAAGGGGGAGATTGTTGACCTTATGGAAAGACATGTTGTCAATTAGTGCCAAAAAACTTAGTCACTTATATGAATTCAGTGTTGACCGAGCCAACAGCTTGAAGTGTAACTCGAGCAGTTGAAGTGCAACCCAAGCAGTTGCAGTGTCAACCAAGAAGATAGTGGAAAACAATATCACCCCAGTCACCAATGTTACCCGAGTTGCATACCATCTTTGAGTGATCAATGTGACCCGAGAATCAAGTGTAGCTCGAGCACCAGAGATTGCTAGTTCACTATGTCGCTCGAGTGTCAGCATATTTCTCGAGTGTAAGTGTATCACCTGAGTGGATTACTGGACCCGAGTAACAGTACTAGGCCGACTTAGTTATTATTGTTGGATATTAATTTATATCATGGAATCCGACTTATGAAGGTAACTGATTTGGATAAGATATATATGTAACATACTTTATTATCCAAATGTAGTTGAGAAGAAGTGAGAATACATGCGAACATGAAGTGGTAGATTGATTAGAAGGTTACAAAAGTATAAAAGGAAGAACAAAGACTCATCTATCACATTCAAGTGATTAGTATTATTTCAAAGGATCTTAATAAAAAAATCACAGTTGCATAGAAGATCATCTACTGGTTCATCCTAACAGGTGCATCAGCAAAATCCTTTAACCGGGTGGACTTAACAGTCCTTTTCAAATCTCCTTACAGAGTTGCATACTTAATTTTATTGTACAAATCCTTTCACAAGGTGGACCTAACAGTCCTTATTTCTCCTAACAGGGCAGGCTATCAGAAGTGGTCAATTGTAAGCCTTAACAGGCTAAATTAATACTGCAGTACTACATCTTGTGGGTACCATCCCCACCCCAGTTTTACTTTCTATTTGGAAGGTTCCTGGATAACCAAATATTGTGTCAAGTGTTGTGGATGTTTATTACTTTTCTATTCTGTGCATGCAATCAGAATAGACAATCTAATAAAGGATAAAAGAGAATAAGTTTTATTGGTTCCTGATTCACCCCCCCTGTCTCAGTCACCTAGCCTCAATATATTTCCAACATAACCATCACTGGTTAGATTTCCAACACCATGATTATATAAATATTATCATTCACAAATGTTCATCATGAAATTGGTACAACCCTTCACTAGTTATATTTCCAAACCATGATAGTATGAATACCATTTTCATCCGATTCAATGTTGCAAGTGGATTTTGACATTAAGATATAATCGATCTAAATGGCCAATGTATTCATTTTCCTAAACAAACAAAGATATGATCCCTTAAAAATAAAAATGTCCTCAATGATTGTTTTATGATCATGTGTTTAGCCAAATTTGTATACTTTAATGAATCAACCTTACAAACAATCACTCAGAAATCAAGAAAAATGTTATCATGTGTTTTATCATTGTGAATCTTGTTGAAACATGATTGATTAGATAAAAAGACATCACTCAAAAATCAAAAAACATATCAAAAACCATAGTGCAATTGTTTTTGTATCCATATTTCCAATATAACTTCACCCCTTTCGATCTTTTTAATCATGATATATAAAAAAATAAGTCAAGTTAAATTCCAAGATAAATGTATTGATCACATAGGTTTCAGGATCAAATGTGAATTGAACAATGATATAAATCAAAGGTTCAAGTGTCTATTTGTTTTGGTTTGGTGCATTGATTTGTGCCAATGGATATCTTCTTGATGAACTCCTTTGTTTTGGTTTAGTGCCCCCAATTTGATGTACCAATGATGTTGGATGTATACAACTTTCAAAACCATGATACAACCTTGGATATGTAAATACAACTCTAAGATTTTATGAAATAATATTTTTGGATTTGTAAAATTTTAAGAATTTTTTTTGGATTTTTTTTTATAAAGATTTTGGTTTTTTTTTTGGATTTTTAAAAGAAATTTTTTCACTTTTTAGATTTTTAGAGATCACTAATTCTCAAGTGAGATCATATTTGTTTTCCCCCATGTCTAGAAAGGTGTAGGACATGACATATGTATTTTCAAGATGATGGATCAGAAATGAATAGGCCATGATGGCTGAAGTGAGTGAATGTGACAAATAAGACCATATCCTAAAGATTATCTAAGCTATGGAAAAATGATATAGCCATGTGAATCATGTTTTGGATAAGCAACTGAAGCCAATGATGCAGTGGTAGATAGAATATAGAATAATGACTTGATGTCATGAAAGACATGTGTAAAGGAGCGTACATGTCAAGAGGATTTTTAGAACAAAGTTTTCACTTACGTCCTTCATTTCGATCAAGAAAAAAGGGTATATTGGATGTGACGTGAATAGGATAGCAAGATTAGGATAATGGTTGATGGAAGCCAGGAGTGGATGGTTTAGGATTATTACAAGACTTATTAGGAATAATGAAGGTGGATTTGGGATAAGCAATATCATGATAGGGTATTATGGTGCAAAAAGTGAATAAGCGTATGGAAAGGATAACGGTGTCAAGATACTTGATGCTCATGGATATGTTCAACCTTCTCCAGATCAAAGGTGAAAAAGGGAATACATATGCAAGTAGGATAAATAGTATGATATGGAAGATGGAGGAACAATGGATAATGCAGTATAAAATAGCTATGGATGGAACTTTCCCCCAAGTGTAGAGTGAAAGAAAGTGAAATATGCATGATGGTTGTTTACCAGATTTTCATCATGGTACTTTCCCAAGCCACCACGAGAAGTGGTTTTCACCATATGACGTATTTATTTCTCTTTATTTTTCATTTCAATTTTTTTTTTGAGAGTGACTCAAGCATCTATCCCTTTATATAGTACTCCTTTGAAATATATGCTATGATGTCACATGACTATTTAAAGTATGCCAAAGTATGCTGATAGGGTAATAACAAGGAGAATGATATGGAGGATAAGGAAAATGGTGGATAAGGATTCGTATGATTGGATAGGGGGGATGAAAGGATTGTAAGTAGGTGTTGGGTAATGGATGGGATATTGGAAGGTTTGTGTAGGGATAGATGGAAATTATGACAAGATCAACTTTGGCACATACCTCAAAGGGTGATGGGATGATGGAGGAAAAATATATTGGAAAGCTAAAGGTTTTGATGTAGGAAAGAATGTAGATCTTGGGATGCATGACCCCAAAATTAATGGAGGAACTGATGGTGTAACTAAGGTAGTGGATTTTGGGATATAGAAACCCAAAGTAGACTTGGAAAGTGGAAAATGTTTGGAAGGAGATGGAGTAAAATCCTTTGGAAGCTTGAATGTCAACTTTGATTTTTCTTTTGTGTAAGTCTTTCAAAAGTGACTTGAAAATACACATAAGTTTTGATTTTTATTTCTTTTGTGATACTTTTGAATACATTTATTCAATGAAGGATTTTGGAACCCACATTTTCTTTGATTTTTCCTTTTTCTTGGTGGACCTTTACGACCTTTTGGATATTTCCTTTTTCTTTTTACTCACATGTCGATTAGATTGGACATGTTGATATATATACACATTGACTCTTGGATTTAGAATTTTTATGTTTGACATCCAAGTTTATTCCAAAGGCATTGTGAATTGTGGATCCAGATAGGAATGATATGGAGAGTTCATGTGGATGGGTGTTTGGAAATTCCTCAAGTATGTGTACCTTCGTTGATCTTGATATGTGATAGGGTAAGTGAATGGTGAGCTAGTAATGATAGGTGTGGTATATGGAGGAATATATGGACCCAATATGGATGGAAGGGATGAAGATATCAGCTTTGGGAAATAGGGATCCAAAATTGATTTGGAGAATGGAGACTTTAGCGTTGGGATATAGTGACCCAAAATGGATTTGGAGGATGTGGAAGGTGTATGGTTACATTTGAGTGAAGGGAGATAAGGTGTGAAAGGGATATAAACATATTTATAGTGAGCTATTGTTAGAATTAATCTTTCCTTGGTTGAAAATATGTAATTAAAAGGATAAACCAAGGTATCCTATTTTGTATTTGTCCTCTAGTCCATGTAAGAGGACATGTCACTATTTTGTAATTCCTTTAATA